>PQXI01000024.1:0-250418 GCA_004786145.1 Botrytis paeoniae | reverse complement strand
ATATATAGAGAGCTTCCCATAAACCAGAGTTCAGTAGTTTTAGATTCTAAGAACTGATTGTACCTGTTTCTACAGCTCTCTAAAGGCAATCGGTCACATGGTCCATATAACCTATTAAATAATAAGGAAACATTTTTGAGAGTGATACCAGCCACCGGCACACAAAAATGGAAAGTCTAGAAGCCCCCCATTTTCTCTATCCATAATCAGTATTTTAGTGAACCATCATAAATTACCATGAAAAGTATAAGAGATTATGTTAAAGCCACCCTTTGCAATACGGTGCTAGGCTCCCAAACTGTAATAGCCGTCCCTGTTCTTGAATCTCGTACAATCTATTGGAAAACTAGAGAATGTGGAAGACATTGATTACAAGGGCAGAATGTATGGTAGCGTTGAAAAATTGACCTAGCGACCACTTCCTTGGTCATAATAATACTGCTCATCTTGACCCACCTGACTCCCTTGGCCACTTTGGCCACTTTGATAACCACGTGAATGAATGCCCGTATACCCACCAGACGGTTGATGTACATATGATTGAGTAGCCGATGTTTGACCCGTAGAAGGTTGCATAGCCCACAATTGACTATTTGGAGAACTGCCCTGATTTTCTTGATACTGAGTAGGTTGACCAGGATAAGGTGCAAGATAAGCTGATTGCTGTTCACTTTCATAGCCCTGTGAATAGCCACCCGTGAAATCACCAGCCTGTTGAGTCCCATATGGCTGAAGAACCGATCTTTGACTAATTAAAGAGTTGTCCTGGTAATCACTGGGTGGTTGGCCAACCTGTTGTTGAATTACTGGGCGACGACCTGGCTCTTGTGCTCGAACGGCATTATAAGTCTCCAAGGACCATGCACTTTGGTTTGCTGGAACAAAATTTGGCCCTTTCAAAGAACTCCTCTGCTGAGAGTGGCGGGCTAGACGTAATGCCATTCTTGTAATCGTTATGCTGTTTTATCGCTAGTGCTGCTTCCTTTATACCTTGTACTTCCAGGCCTCCCCACAACCAGCACGTACCAGGCGTGGTTGAAGCCGATATGCAGGCTGCTAGGACTAGGGATTTTGGAACTGGTGTAGGTAGCTTAAAACGATGTCCAAGAATTCCTGGCGAATCCACTTTCTAGATGGTATTATTGGCGTGTCCGAATTATTTTCAAGCTGCTTAAATGCTCTTTTTCCCAACGATAGATAGATCTTGGAAGGCAACAATTTAGCCTCGAGTGGTTTATACTGATAACCATTCATCGCGATCAGCTCATTCATTAAATCTGTTAATGCCTCCCATCCTCCGAACGCCATTCTGCCCCGATCTGTATCAGAAGTCAGGGTGTCCCGGCGGCGCAATCCATATACAAAGAAGACCGCTACGTCTTGGATTTCAGAATCCCAGGTCCGATATTTTCGGGGTGCGATATCGGGAACTGGGACGGGGGCAGAGGAGGAAGCGGGGAGAGGGGAATTATGGTGACGAGTGCGGCTACTGCCGCTGCCTCTACCACGGGTTGAACGTGATATGTGGCCACTATGACGAGAGGAACGTGAGGTACGCATTATTGACGAGTACTAAAAATTCAGACCTTCAAGTAACAAAGAGTCGAAACACTGAAAAGCTCAAAGTGAACACTAGAACGGTGATGAAGAATGAAGCTTTGATTGAACAGCAAATTCTTCGATTATTTTCAATCGTATTTGTTGAGAATAAGAAGAGGTCTTCAACCTCGCAATCAGAAACGGATGGCCTTAAAAATAAATGATTGAATGGCTTGTCGAGAGTGGTATTTATGTTTTTGTATCGAGTATATGATAGTAGAGTATACGACGAAAAAGTGTAAGGAAGCGACGGTGTAGTTAATGAAGGTGCAATTTCGAGGTGCGAAAAAATGGTTCTTGTATGGCGTTCTAAAAATCGAGAGCAAAAATTTCGCGAGAGAGTATGAGTATGTGATGGCAATATGTATGATCTTAAACCGCACGATCTTCAACTATATCTCCCGTTCACAAGAAATATCTGGTATCACGATATCCTCCTCTTCAAAGCAAAGCATGCATAAGGAAGAAGAAAGGTTTCTCAAAGGAGGACATCCTAGCCTAACCTAGTCAAGCGCATATCGAGGTACCAAATCGACCATTTTTCTTCCGTCAAGTTCATGCTTCCTCATGATTAATACAAATGTTTGGTATAAATATGCCTCAGAACATGGGGGTTGTGACTCGAAATACACAATATTTCATGATTCATAAAGAAACGAAGTATGAACATACCCCAAAACCATTATCCTATGATTAGTATCAAGCAGCGGAGTAAGAATCGACTCCATATTCCTGATTCCCCGTTATTATCACAGAAAGATATACAGTGTGAACACATCTCAAAACCAAAGGTCCATAATTCCAACTCTATGAAGACTCATGATCAATACAGAACTACAGTATGGACATAAATCAAATCATGGCTTCATGACTGTCAACGAGCAGGGTGAGTAATGATCACCCCCATTCTCGCGATCCGTATGAGAAATACAAAAAATTGATACTGATTTTTGCAGCATTGTGATTCTGGTTGAATTCAGTTGTCGGAACAGAGACTTTGACAGTTTCGTCACCTGTACCATTTATATGCGCAACCGGTGCTCCACGAGCTCTGCCACATCTAGCATCAAAAAGGAATTTTGCTTCAACTCCTCGCGTTTTTGATGGTATTCAGAGGGTTGAAGATGGGAGATGTCGATACGATGCGTTTTGACATGGTCTTCCAAGAAAGTATTACTCGTTCAGCCTCGTCGATCCAGATGTCAAACCCGCACAGCCACATACAGCCACCAAGACTATCAGAATATTCACTGAACAGTTGCAACCGTCTCAAAAGGTACGGAGCGTAGTGCTGTAGGTTTTGAGGATGTACTAAGTATTCCATATAAGCAAATGGTTTGCTCATCTGTATGCCGCATACGTAATCATACACATACGTAACATCCAGAGCAAGATTAGCCCAAACTCCATACATATTTTCACATTTCCATATCGAGAAGCTATCGCTTTAACAATACAAAATAACCCCACCGACCTATTCCATACACATCAAATCCCAAACCTCTATCCTTCTCTACAGCTGTGCTACCATTGATATCTTAAGTCACTTGACATGAGTATTTCCGGAATGAATGAGTTGAAATGCACACATATATCGTATGAATGCATCTCGAACCTAGGGGTTCTTAACCTCGATGTTGCAAAAAAATCATGAACACAGAAACAAGTTTCCAGAAAAACACAAATTGGAGAAACCCAATCCATAAAATACTATTCTATACCTAAGTCCTCATATTTTTCTCGCTATTCGATGTCATCACCCTACCATCGTTTCATCGACTAACCTCCGGTTCTCTACGTATCATTTACCTTCCTCATTTCAGTTTGTGTGTATACTCCATACTGAGGCATAGTGATTCCATATACCGCTTTCCCTCATGACCATCTTAGCAATCAATCACTATCCCAGCTAGCGCACACTCCTCCAATTCTTTTTCTCCCATTCAGCCCTTCAAATCGATCCATAACCTATCCCTATTCCCTCTCTTCCAAAAAGAACGCCCGGAAAAGACAAGCAAGTGAACAGACCCAAATCAATTTAAAACAACTCTGAATTACCATGGTATTTTTTATACTTCTTGAAAACCTCGATCTTTGTTTTACTCCTACTATTTCTCCCTATCCCGTATCCTTACTGAATGGAAACGATTTCTGCTTATCCACACATAGCATTCTTCTCACCCCAACAAGAAGACAAAAGAAAGGAACTATAAGAAAAGGAATTGTATGTGCAAAGAAGTGAACAACATAATCGTCCGAAATACTGAACGACAGATGTTCAAGTTATGTATGTACTACCGCTCAAAAAACAATCACATCCCCTAATAACGACTATTGACACTGACTGAAGTCATATCCGCTCTCTTCATAGGAGGAGGAGGAGCCGGTTTCTTGGCTCTACTGGGAGGAGGTGGTGGAGCCCTTCTCGAGTTTGGCGTAGAATTACTACCATGACTAGTAGCTGGGCTAACTGATCTTGCACCGTATGATCTATCTGGACTATTGCTATTAAGAGTTGAGTCATCACTCGGATCATTAAATAAATCAGCTGAAATGATATTAGTCCTGGCAGTTGGTCTCAAAGATGCGCGTAAAGAACCAGCATCTGAAGGGGGAGGAAGAGAATTAAGACGATTCGAAGAAGGAGATTCGCGGTAATGAGTTGTTGGGCCTTGGAATGTGGATGATCGACCAATTGATGGGCGTTGTGGGGAACTTGGGGGGGAATATTCTTCTCTTCGGTCCTCTCTTCTACAAATTCCTGATGTTGAGGCAACTCGAGTTGTGTTAACACGAGGAGTGTTGGATCGGATAGATGGACGCGGAGCTTCTAGCTCTGGAATAGGTTCTTCATATGTGGAGTATCTCTCACTGTATGAATGAGCTGTATTTGAACGAGGTCGTGCTTCTGGGCGTCTAGGTTGACGTGGTGGTTGTGCCGCCGATCCTCGTCTAATATAATGTCAGTCCCTGAAAATTCGCGTATATCATTAATAACTTACGCAGCTGGCCATTCCCTCTTCAATTTCAGAAGTTCATCACGACAACGGTCATAATATTCGAGCTCGGCTTCCAAAAAGGCTCCCAAATCTTGAACACTTTCCGCCTCTGCCTCTCTAATATCTTGCATCCTTCTGTAAACATCTTCACTAGATTCTTCATATTTCGCTTTTTGTGATCTAAGTTCTTCCTCGACTCTAAAATCTTCTCTCTTTGCCTTTTGCATCTTGGAAAGGGAGGCATCGTAAGCCAATCGTCTTTGTTCGAGCTTCTTCCTGGCAGACTTTGAAAAATTAGATATTGCGTATCTGGACCATGGCACATTATACAAACCTGATATTCCTTCATTTGAGCCAAAGATCTCTCCAAGGATTCGAGCCAACTAGAAGTTGCGTCCACAACATATGTATCCTGCTGTCTCGAAATTCTCTCATTCGTTCGACCCATAGCTATATCCTTATTAGCCATTTTCTCAAATGCCCTCTGGGGATCTACCTACCAATAAGGCAGTTTCCAAACTCGGAATCCGGTTCAAAATCTTCACCATGGTGTATCATTGTTTGTCCCATGAATGCTACCGGCAAGATCTTTTCTCTATCATCTCCTTCATTTCGCTTCGAAAGTGATTTGACATAGATCGTCATGGACTTTTGTAACTTTTCCATTCCTGGTAGATATTAGAATAATTCATGAATCGATATATGGCAGACCGTACCCTCATGTCTCATTTGCATTTCTCCCTCCAAAGACTTGAATTCATCCGAAACTTCAGTCTTGGACTCTTGTCCCATCTTCTCTCCAGCCCATTGCTTGACTCTACCAAATTTCTTGCCGACGTTCATATTGGCGGGTTATGTTGAAAATAGTGAATTACTTTCTTGGAATTGTTCGTGTATGTTGCAGTATGCGGATTGTTCGGGATCGAAGGGAAGGTACTTGAGTATTTTGATTGTTGATTTTTCGTACAACAAAGAAAAGGATTATTTCAAGCCAACAATTGTTATATTTATCTAAGGATCAACGAGAAGTTTCTCGATATTCTTTGGGCGAGCGTAAGACAATAAAGGTATTGGCAGATTTCCCAAAGGTGTAAGGAAGAGTGAAATCAAAACTGGAAGGCGAATTGAAGACTGGATTGCATAAAGTATGATAGCCACAAGTAAAGTTAATTCCTCCAAACTCTCAATGATTCGCAAAAAGGTAAATCCTGGGTAGAACAACGAAGCGTGAATGGTTGAATTCGTGATGGGGAAGTAGATATCTGAGAGTCAATCCCTCAGATCCTTGTATCTTCGACGTGTTGTTATCAAGGTCGGGGAATAGCTTGGACGAAGAGGTTGGGAAGAGTGGGGAGATGTAGTAGTATATTGTATTGCAGTAGCTATATGTATTGCATATGCACTACCAAGGACGGGATACTTTCGATGGAATCTTTTCCAGGAAGGTGGTTGAACGAATGTGTAAGAAGAAGCTTTGTGAATGGCCCACGGTGAAGTTTCCTTGAATTGATATGGAAAAGAGTGTGGTTGGTGACTGGTTGTCGGGTATTTTTCCCCCTTAGCTGTACCGTACCTAGGTAAGCCTTGAATGTTCTGGAACGAAAAGAATGTAGTATTGAATTGATTGTGGTGTGATTGAATGGGTGGTCGAATGGATGGATGGATGAATTGACGACGAGTAAGAATGAATAATAAATCAACCGTTCCTTTCCTTTCCTCTCCTTTCCTTTCTTCCTGTTCAATATCAAATTTGGTAGGAGGTATGGAGGTACGGGATGAAATCTTGGTGAATCGGAGGGTAGGAAAGTATTAGGCAATTGATTTAATTAATTGATTAATTAATTCTTGATTGAATGATTGGGTCGGTTGGATGGTAAAAGTCTCCTATCGTGAGATGAGAGTAGAAGTGGTGGAGGGAATGAACGATATGAATATGTGAATTATGAAATGTTGATTAGAATCTAGTTTATCATTGAGTGTAGGTAGGTACTCGCATGAGAAGCTTGAAAACAGAGATGGGAAGAGATTCAAGAGAAGATAGAAATGAATGAAATTCTTATCGTATCATATAATGTGGAGGAGGATAGGATAGGAGAATAGGAGAATATCATTCCATCTATCTAGGTACATCTAACTAGGTACATCTAACAACAACAAGAATAGGTACCTACACCACTCACAACCAGTTACAACTGGTGAACCAACGATGATGATTCTTTCGAGGCCAATGAACCCCCCTCCATCGACCAATTTTCAAACCCTCACATATTGATAAACACTTTCTTTTTCATCCATCCCATCCCTCAAGCTACATCTCGTGTCGACCATCTTTTTAGCTAACCTATCAGTCTTCATGATTCTCTGCCCCTGAAACCTTAATCGGCATCTAAATTACTCCCGTCGGAAGGACTAAAAATATGTTGTACGACGACTTTATAGAAATATTCGCCAATCGTTCTAGAGATCTTCTACGAATCAAAGACTTTGAACCTGACATATTGCCCGTGGTGCTTTGTTTCCCCTTTGAGGTTTAACTCAATAGATCATTATTATTTTTTCCATAAATAGGTTCAATACTTTTAGCATCGACATCTTCTCGTATTGACTAGACGAGAAAAAACCAATGGATTTTGCTTAGAATACCATCCATCTAATACAAATAATGTAATATTGATCAAATCCATCACTAATAATCACACCATCAAAATCCCTCGCAAAGCCATTTCATTACTGGTCTCGTGGTCGCCACCCAAATTCGGTCTACCAACTACCCCTCCTGAAAGCGTTACGCGGCAAACATTCAGATGAGAAAGGGGCGCAGCTCAATCGGTACAATCTAACCTCAAACTCCAAGCCAAACGCCTAGAGAGGTCCTATTCTATCCATCTGGACTCTAGAGTCTACCTGATGGTCTGCTCGGGCTCGCCCTTTCCACAAAAGAGCTTCTTGTTTGATATGTACACTACTAAGCTCTAAGCCTCAGAGATTAAATACACCACATCACAACTGAATCAGAAGATATGGAACTTCTGAACTTGACACCTCTCAAATCAGACAGTATTCAGATATTTATAGCAAGCCGATCTTGATTCGATCTTTCCCTTTCCAAACACAACTTCTCCTGATTCCCTCTCTCCCTTTCTCTTTCTCAATCCAATCATTTCATCCATCTCAGACCCGCGGGGGAGACGTTTCATCTCCAATTAAGAAACCCCACTGGCACCACCAGCGACATCCATAAACCCATAAACCCCACTCAACATTAGCAAACATTAGCTACCAGAATTCGAAAATCTAGACCCTATCACTATTTTTTGGTTGAGATGCTACTTTACGATGGATGTACAGTAAGTAAGTAGCAAGTAGGGAGCGGATTATCGTAATATCAATCCCATTACGCGATTTTACCGATTGACGAAAGAAAGGCTTTCGTGTTCTCATTGCTCAACTACCATTACTAGAAAGATAGGGGTAAATGAAATTCATCATCGTCATCATTACGATTCCATTTAAACCAATGTCAGCGTAACTAGAAATGTCTATCAATCTCGAATCTAAAACACACCAAAAAATAAGAATTCATATCTCTAAACAAGCATTTTGGATGTCTTAATCGATCCTCTTTCTCTCCTCCCGTTACTTTATAATAAACCTACCATGCCCTGCTCGTTCATTTTCGTTCATCACAACTATCGTCGCAACCCTGACGCTTAAAATGTAGGATCTCCCCTTCTGACACAAACGAAAAAAATCACGATTTACCAAACTTTATTGTGACCCAGATTTTGGAATTAATCTCAAACTCGCAATATCAAGGTAGTGTAGGTATGGTATTCATGCCGTGCGTGAACTTTGGGGCTATGTCTATAAAGTTGAAACCTGTAGACCGGTAGACATGGCTTACCCAACTATTGATCGCGGCATTTGTTTAGGTGGGTGAATAAGTGAGATAAATAGTCTGTTACTAGAGTGAGTGACGGGTGTGAGTGATGTGAAGTTGTTGAAAGAGTCTTCCTAATTGACGAGGATGTCAACAAAACATGGAAAATGTATGAAGCAAGGAGACCCCCCCAGAAAATGTGTACAAATTCTTTCCCATCACCAATCGATTTATTTCAATGGTCCGAGATGCAAAAAGGCCCTCATAAACACAAAAAGAATGTCCTCGGAGAGACTCGAACTCTCGACCTTTGGATGGCTAAAGTGATTGTTAACAACCACCTCATATAGGTATATGAGACCAACGCTCTAACCAACTGAGCCACGAAGACTTTTCTTTGTTATTGAGGTGCCGAGGCTTGTTTGAATATATAATGTTTGAGCATTTGAAGTAGTCCCGGGGGAGGTTCGGGCTGTGGGGTCTTATGCCCGGCGCTCGGATTGATTGATCCAGTTTTCGACAATGGAAATGCTTTGATATCAACGGCAACGACGACAAATGAAAGGCCTTCGTGTTTTACTTGGTCAGAGAATGGCTCTCATGTTTCCTTATAATACGGCGGCCAACGACTATTATCGGGTTGAAATTGCACCAGGCCAGCCCGAACTAGCGGTCTGTTCTATCTCCTATCTCCTCTCCATAGTGACGTTTTAAGGTTTATAAAGCACGCGAAAAACACTCTAGATCTTCAAAGATATTGAAGATTGAGCTTTCAAAGCTTCGAGCTCGCAATGTAAAATGTGAATCGGTTGGAATAATGATCTTGTCTGGGAGGGGAATGAGCGGTAATTGATACCTGCGTGTAAACATTATTCAGATCTCTCAAGCCTCGATGGTCAGACTTTAACTAGCACTTTCAACAGCTCATTGACTTTATATACAAAAGGTTTATAGAAGTGTCGAATTGAATAGTAGCGGCAACCCAGAACTGAATGTATGTTTCCTGGCAATTGAGTCTTAACGGGTTCTTTTGTTTCCGGAAGACGATATGGTATGTAGTATGAGGTTCAAAGGTGTTTGAGTTTTGTTTAGTTAAAGTTCATTCATTTACAATAAGAGCGGTAGTCAAGTAAGAAATGTGCAAAAGAGGAAAGAAGGAGGAAGGAGGTGAACGAGATATGGAAGGAAGGGGCACATACGAAGTACTTTTGCCAATTAAGTTGTCAACCAAATGAATAACGCGCTTTTAAGTTTACAGATCTGTGACTTATGATATTTGATTTTGTCTACGGAATTTCAGGCACTGTGAAAAAGGATGGAATATTCGGCATGGGCATAGCTTTGAGAATCTAGATTTCTTTCGTGTAGAGGGAAAGGATCCGGATAGACAGAGCTCACGGCACACAATGGATATAAGCAATTATTATGTCCATCTAAGTCTTAATAATGATAATACACCGCTAATATAACTACCTCTCCATCAGTACCAAGCACCTGAATTTTCATATCGTCTAAATATTCATCAATAGTCTATCTACCATCAACTCTGGGTCTCAATAATGGAGTAACAAGCAAATTCTCCAGACCATCAAAGGCGTTTAGTTACAGATCCCAGCTGTATCAATTAACGTCCTCCCTTTTCCAATCATCTACGTTCCCAAGACCACATTCCCGCCCTCGAACGCATTTCCATGTATTATTGAGAAATAATGACGACGCAAGTAGCCCCTTGGTGTAATCTCCTCCATTTAGCACCCTTCTGACATTCACACCCATTACCAATATTCCTATTTCCGCATTCCTTACAATGCCGCTCCCTCGTATCTCTACACTCATCACACTTCGTACAATACTCCCACAAAATAGTCTGTTTCCATTCATTCTTACAAAAACACCAATAATCATTCTTCGTATCTTTTGGTCCTGCGACCCCAAAAGCTTCTTTAAATAACTCTTTCTCCACATCTTCTCTCTCTTCATCCGTGATATCAGACCTCATCCATGCTTTTCCGATGACTCTGAGTTTTCCCGAGAAAGCGGGAAATTGGAGTGGAGATATCATATCGCCATATTCCACTTCCATCAACATGCTTCTTAATTCTTCTATTGTATCCGGATGAATTAAATCGAATCTTCCATTTCTCGACTCTTTTCGAATCCATTTTAGAAAGTCGGGACTAGCTGCAACAGGAGAATCGGAGGATTTTGGGGATCCGAAAAAGACAGATAGATCGTTGAGCATATTGGCGCAAGAATCGCATTTGCAGCCAGAGGAAGGAGAGGGCGAACAGCCTCGTCCAGATTTAAAACATTTACAGCGGGTGGAAATGCATCCAGACCGGCAATTACAAGTTGTAAATTGAACTGGTGGAGGGATATATTGTTCGGCTTCTGGAAGAGGAGATGGATGAGCGTTGGGTTGTGGCTCGGGGGTCATCCAAGGCTCTGGCGTCATTGGAATCTAGTAAGATGTTGTCAGTTGATGATTTCTCGTGAGATTGAAAGCAGGCCATCGTACCTCCTTAGGTTCCTGGGAACTTCTCGGAGTGGGTAGGTTGCCATTAGTGGCAGTCACAGACAGGTCCTTTGGTGCTGAGACGAGAGCATACTGGCTCAATTTTGTTGGAGATTTCTCGATGCTCTCAAGCACTTCATCATCAACTGATACTTGGCCCGCAACCAATGGCTTTGAATGGTCTTCAATCGGAAGTTTTCGTGACGATCGAGCATGAATATCGCGTATGCATTTGGTAATATTGCCATTATTCAATGCCTCATCAATGACTTTCCGTAATTGCGAAGGCTTGAAGTTCGGCAATAACTCTTGAATGGGTTTGGTACTGGATGTAGTGAACCGAACCTTTCGTCTCCTTGAGTTCTGATGTGCACCAGCCTTTAATTGACTAGATACCATGTCTATAACTGTAAAGATTTGATACACAATGGGAATAGCATACAATAGAGACAATAACGATTATGGAAGACAGAAGGAATCGAAAGGAGATATAGATGTATCTGTGGCATAAGAAAAGTAATTACTTAACGCGTCTCGCGTGAACGCGCGAGACGAAGGATAGGAATGTGATAGATCAGAAATTGGAAGCATTTCCTTCCCTGCCTTTCCTATCATCTTACCAAAATCAACATGAGAGCTACTCGTTGACAAATGAGCAAGTTTTGAGTTTATTCTTAAGATCATACACATTCGTGGATAACAAAGTTGAGAACATCGCTTCGAATGTTCTTGAATTGATGTGAGGACGAACAAACTAAGAAGCCCCCGAGCCCCCCTTTCTGCTTTTGAGAGGGAGAGGTACGCTTAGTCATCATGATTTTGTGCACCAAGAACCCTCGTGCTTTCGCGTGTCCTCACAAATGCGAAACGCGTCTTCATATCTCTAGAATTTACTTTAAAATCGACTACAATCTTCGTGATAATTCGCCTGCGTCGAAGAACTTTGCTATACATCTGCCAGAATTAAATTTTAAATGGCTTCACTTAATAAAAGAAAGGCAGAGGAAGAAGTACCATTAACAGAAGGATCTACTGAAATTGATAGGACCGCCAACGACATGGAATTAAATCCACAAGCATCCATGGCTGCTTTATTCAGAGCAAACAAGCTGGTTCATGATCTAAACGAATCGCAGCTTCGTACCATTCTCGTTCAAGCATATGTTTCTCATCCCGAGATAGCTCATGTGGTAGATTTGGAGCATGAGAAGATGGAACATCTGGACAAAGCTCCGTCCGAATCAGACCCTGAACCAGATCCTATATCTATGTCTGTAGCGGAGCGCGCTGTTGGCGATTATAACAATCGGGAGGACAGTGATGAGGAGGGTTCAGGCTGGGAACACGAAGCTTCGAAGAAGAACAGAAGAGTGACGGAAGTGAGGATGCGACTATTTCCGTAACATCCTGAGAGCCTGCTAACATTTCCACAGCTCAAACAACGCGGTATCTCCGAAACATTCTCCTGTTCATGTAAGACTGGCTGCACAAATGGTAGATGCGAATGCTCCAAGAATTCTTTTAGTTGTGGTCCAAACTGCAAATGTGCCTCGTGTGCCAATTATCTGAACAAATTTGCCCTCTTCTTCGGAGAATCGAGACTTCGCGCTACAAATTGTTTTGCGAGTTGGATGAAAGCACAAGGCCCTGATCTGGATCTCGATTCCGCATTTACACAAGAGGAACTGAGAAGTAACATTATGGGAGTTGATGAGAAGAAATATTACGATGCGCCTCAAGGATCAGTATTCTACGATGGTTCTGATCCTGAAATACAACAGCTTGGTGAAGAGTGGCTCGAGGCAAAGACTGAAGCAGAGAGGAAACCTATTCGAATGAAGTTGTTCAGAAAGGCATTTGTTGAGGATGGTGGGTATTATTTCTCTTTCTGTTCTGGTGGATGGGAGGAATTTACCAGTACTGTCCATTGTTCCGTTTGTGATGAATGTAACGACTGGAGAGACTGGCATTGCAAGGATTGCGGGAAGTGTTCATACGGAATATCTATCCCTTGTGATGGTTGTGGCGGAGTTTCGAATGGGTATCATGATCAATTCGATGATGCGTGATAGGATTTGACCAATTTTGGTTATGAGAACGCCACCTCACCATCATTTCATAAGCTAGGTTGGGCTGCTGCTTTTCAAGAAGCTTTTGTTTAAGTTGGTGGTTGCTGGGCATAATCTTTATGACCAAGCCATTCTTTAACGCAGTGCGTTGTTATATGCTATAACTCCAAGCTGATGTCAATACACCACTGTCTCAGTGGTATTGAGCTCTGGACTCTATTTAATTCAATCCTTCATCGCTAGTAGAGTAAAGCTTATGAACGAGGTGTTCCGGCTACCGATATCTCAAGGCACTTAAATGGAAGTGAGCAGCTTGATTGTTGATTATAAGTTCTATTCATTCCTAATTTTGTTTCGCCAATGCTAAGATACTCCATTTTTAAGCCCGATGTAATCCTTCTATTTTTACTCGCTTCATTGGAACACTACGCATTTCATCGCCCTTGGTAACCCCTGTCCTAAGCAATATCAACAGAACTCGCATTTCTCGCTGGGTATCGCTCGAATTGGATACATGGAAATGGAGTCTCTGGTGAAACTTCCAGACTGTCCAAAGTTATTCTGAACATCAGACTCCTGCCCTCTCACATCATCCCGGCTGAATTTCCAAGTTCCACTGTCGTTGCACTAAAAAGTCAAAAGTCAGTGATATTTTCCCCACCATTATGTGGGGGAAAATGAGTTTGCTCACTGGAGTTGGGCTATCCTCACTGCAAAAAATTGTTAGTCTACGGCTTCAACAGTTCAAAGACCAGGCCAAAACTTACGTTCCGCAATTTCCATACAAATGCGTGATATTGAATGTAAAATGATCGCCATCAGGATATAGACTGAAAGTTACATTGGGATTACCACTGCAGGGTGCATCGACTGGAGCACCATCGAGTGCGAATATATAAGTAGTTGGACTTGAGTAACTACATGTTACATTGAGACCTTGAGGAGCAGGAGTGGGTGTGTCAATCAAGTTGAATGACCAACTATTTTCTCAGGTTAGCATCTGAGGGTGGAGGCCCTTGGGAAGAGAACTTACAAGCCGCCGGTACCGTGTCTAATGTTTCCAATACTGATTTTTTGGACATACCATGGAGTAGGAACCATGAACTGATCCGCTAGACCTGCAGTAATGGCTCCAGCGGAGACGACAAGAAGTTTTGAGAAGTGCATACTGGTTGAGAATTGATGAGATGTTGATGTGAAGTGGATGATGATAAGTTGATAAAACAATGATGAATGAAAGGCTTTCATCAAGCGGACGACCTTGAATTAATACTAAAAACAACCACACTCGAGGCAAGAAAAAGAAAGAACCTCCGAGGTCGTTATGATGTTACAGTACAGCAAGCACGATCCATCGTATTCGATTACATATGCAGCGCCAAGCCATCGCCCTTTCTTCAAATACGAACCCCAAAATACGAGCTCTGTGTAACAAATGATCCAAGCTCTTCGACGGAAACCACAACGACTCTGTACTTTGTGTGAATCTGTGGGGAAACCATACTCTCTCTGGATAATAGAGTAGGTAGCTACCTACATAATGCAGATCGAGAATTTAATAATAGAATGGTAACGTAGCAGTGGAACATATGGACTGAAACATAATTCTCGGTTTATTTTTCGACCTCGGTATTATCTTTTTAGCTACATTTTTTGAGCACTCATTGTTTTTGATTCTCTAAAAACGAATCGACATCGGTATGCCCGATGTGGTGTTACTCAAGTTGAGGTTTTACACAAACGGGTGGCGCCGAGGTGGTGTTCACAAAAGAAAATATCATGCGAGCTATCACCTGATACTACGAGAAACAAGGTCTCACAACGTCATATCATTGGACGGTGTATGTTATTGGTGTTGTCAATCTTAGTAAATTGTTCACGACAAATATGGATTATCAATCTCACACTATCTTATATAAACTATTAGCCTTTCTCGGAATCTGGAATGACATCGCCGTTCCTTTGATACCTATCGCTTGATGTCAGCTGTCAGCTGTTACCTGCCAGCAGGCAATACTATGTTTACAATGATTGTATATCAAGTGCAAGTGCAACTTCTCGAATTTTTTATTCCAAGGCCTCGTGCTACATTCTCTCAATACGTCCAGAAACTTATTTTTCTCGCTGAAGACTTGCTCTTTCACAGCGCTCCCTTAACAAAACTTGCTGATTTCCCTTTCAAGAGCAGGTAACATTCCCAAGCGCGTGAATATTAAACGAGCCTTCCAAGGACGTTCCTTCCAGGACAGTGCGCAACCCCCCTGAAAGCACTCAAAGCTCCTACCTTTACCTCTCCGCATCTCCACATCTCAAAATACCCTCCTCTCCTTGCACATCCAGACTCCCCCACACATCCCTTAGCAATTTCGAATCCAACATCCCCATCCGAACTCCAGTCTTGCTTTTTATGACCCATGGCCCAAACATTGAATGGATCGTTAATTCCTTGACCGGTGGTAAACACACTAACATATTTTTCCAGCTCGCATCTGCCCACCTGAATCCCCTTCGTGCCATATCCCTTCTTCCAACTCCTAATTCAACAAGCTCTAATGGTCGGAGCTCCGGAGACGTGGTCCATACTTTGCGAGAAGAAGAGATATAGGCGTGGAACGAAGGGTATAAGAGAGGATTGGGGATGATGGTATTGGAACGGTTGGATAGAAATGGATTTCTCGTTGAGGAGAAAAACAGCTTATGTTGGAGGAGAGGAGAGGTGGTTATCAAGGTGTAGAAATGCTTGTTCACGCTCTGGATACGGATCATGAGATCGGGGAGAGGAAGGTGGGAGAAGATCTGTTCGAGGAGTTCGGGGATTGCCAAGACTTTGGCGGCGTATGTCATTTTGCAATCTCTGGTGCTGTTTTGTATTTTTGGTTTGATGGGGAAGTTGGTTTCAACACCGATGGTCTGGGAGATATTTCTAGCACTGTGGTTGTTTATAAGTGTTCCAGTGTTGGGTCGGGGTTATGGATGTGCCGAAATGTTAATATTGATATGAACAAACAAATGAATTGAAATTTGAGAGTGATTCACTACTTTTTGATATTGATGGACCATTGGGAAGATAACTCTCGTCACGAATCATTTTGAATCCTCTCTGATATACCATTTCTCAGCTTCTGGCCTCGAGAATACTATTTCTTTTTCAGAATATTGAGAATATATTTATTGGTTTGACACTTGCTTCTAGAAGAAAAACAAAAGCTAATGTCAAATCCTATGATTCAATTGATAACAACTAGCTGGAATGTAATACCTAGATCGGATTAAGAGATGCACGAACGTTGTTTCACTATCAAGGGAGCATGATACGTACGCCTTATACTTTTTTTTCAAAAGAGGTGTGAGAGCACAGACATTGTTAATCTTATTTATTGTGTTCTCATTTGATGGAGGTGCAACATTTGAAGATCAAGCGGGAAACTAGAAGAAACATAACTCCCGATTTGCATTGTATTAGTACATCACTCTATAAAGTTCATCTCTCCGATTCAGGAAAAAGACCCTTTCAAGTATGATCAGAACCCATCGAAAGCTTCCTCTCCGTGATTCACCTTCGGGGTCTTGACCATATCGAACTCTCTCCTCCTCCTAATCTCGCCAGTTACCAACACCATACCTCCATATCGACTTCTATTCCCCATTTACCAAACCGACATTCTTAATTCCTCTTCGAATACCAGAGCCCCATAAACAAACCCTTCTAAGCGCCCCCATCTCCCATTTCTAGCTCTTCATCTTCTTTCTTCTTGTTCGAGACTCCCAAATTCATATCGGTATCAGATTCATCGCTAGCATGATATTAAATAACCTTGTGTTTGAACCCCAATGTGTGAAAGCGAGGCAATCAGCAACCGACGTAACTTGTTGAGGCAGCCATTTTTGAATTCTGCTATTGTCGTTCGGAATGCTAATTGGTTGCTATTAATGGGATTATTAGCAAACAATTCTATGCATTTTAGAGTTGATTAGAAAGAGAAGGAAGTAGAGAGATTGAGGTTGAGGTTGAGAATGAGATGCTCTCCGCCGCAATGATTAGCCACAACAAAGTTCAGCCACAATTCAGCCACAATTCTCGAACAAATTCTTGATGTTGATGTCGCTATAAATCAGCTCTTTTTAATACTCAGTATATCGAGAAATATTCGAATAAATAAAGCACATATAGTTGTCTGTAGCAAAAGAAACCCAGAATCCACACATAGTAATCACATTACCATGATTGTATCTATGACTCCAGAATCTGGTCTGCTTACTAAGCCATGTATCTTTCGTTGACTTCATCTCAACATGCTTCCGTGCTGCGACATCCGGTTTTCACTGTAAACCCTTGATTTCTCACGAGCTTCTAGTGATGTTCTCGAATAAATGAGTCCAATTGTTTGTAATCATCTATACCGGCGCTCACGAAGAATATCGTTAAGGTTATTAGAATCCAGAGTACAGCGACCACTGAACATTGGATTGGATTTCCTTCGGAGTGTTGCTTCGGGGTTCGGGGTCACGAGTATGGGAGAGGACAGCCTTAGCTTTCGGTTGAAGGAGAAAGAAAATAGGGGAGAGAGCATTAATCGAAAAGAGATGGGAAAAGAGCGAATTACAACAGATGGTGGAGGAAAAGATGGAAAAGACATAAAGCAACATCTAAGCCACATAGAACGGACGGCGACAGAACCAAGGGATGAAGTAAGTATATGAAATTTCCATATGTTCCAAACTATTTATCTTCTCTTCAAGCTCCTCTCATTAAATATCGCGCCTCTCCACACCTCCCCAAACAGAAAGAAAAGTTTCGAATGTTGATTAATCATCCCTCTAGTCCCTTCATAACTTCATCCTCACGCAAGTGACAAGCATAAACTCCACCACTCGTCTCCTTTATCTTCATCCCGCATCTAACTCCTCTCCCAAATACCTCACCTGGAAACCCGGACAATGGATCGATCTCTACCTCCCTGGAATACAGAGACCTGGGGGCTTTAGCATTGTGAATATACCTCCTTCTCAATCTTCCTCTTTAATTGATGACTTGAAAGAAGAGAAAGGAAGAGGTATCGAGTTAGCAATTCAAAAGCCTATCTTGAAAGTAAATTCTGGGGGGAAAATAAGTGAACAGGTATCCTGGCTATTCCAGCCTTCATCAGAAATTCTTGGAAAAGAGGTGGCCGTTAGAATTGGAGGGTCATTTATCTGGCCTCCTTCTTTTTGGGATGAGAAGGGAAGCAAAGGGCATCGGAAGGAGCAGGTAGAAAACGGAAACAGGGTGGTGTTTATAGCAGGTGGAATGGGTATCAATCCTTTGATGAGCATGATCTCTTGTATTCATGCTGAATTGACAGGGAATGAAAGGAGGGGAGAAGGAAAGAAGGTAGAAGGTAAAGAAGGAGATGATGAAACTAAAGTAAATGCGGAAGAAAAGAGATGCGAAAATCTTGAGGTTAAATTCCTCTACAGTACCAAGGTACCGACTTCCATTCCAGCAGAAGATGAGCGAAGAGAAGGAGAGACAGAAGAAGCGATATTGTTTCTCGATCGTTTGCAGGAAATCTTCAAGAAGAGGGACAAATGGGATCTTCAGCTTTTTGCCACCGGCTCTTCCCACTACACTATCGAGCTTTCGAAGACAAATGCAAACTCAAACGTGGAAACCCATCATCGAAGAATATCCAATCTCGACATCGACCTTGCGCTAGGAACAATGGAGGAGAAACTACGAACGATTGTTTATATTTGTGGACCGCCCACTATGACCGATTCCATGGTTTCTTATATTCAAAACCTTCCAGGCATGGATCCCCTAAGAGTTTTATGTGAGAAATGGTGGTGAGCTCACATCAATCTTTTCGAGGAAATCCTTACCGGGATGAATTTGAAGATACTAATACATTGTCATACGTTTTATTGGTAATTTGATGTACACCCAAAAATACCATGAGCCGTTGGAGGAATGGTTATATTTTGTTAGTAACTCCATACATACTCATATATTTAATCAACAATTTTATGACATCTTATACGACTTATCAGTGTTCCAATGAACACCCATGCTTCTTACCAACAACTTTGGTAGACATTCATACATATCATCAACAATTTAAGGTATATTCATACAATTTATCAGTGTTTTAGTCAACACTCTTACCTCACATCAACAAGTTTTTGCACACTCATATATTCCATCATCAATCCAAGATGTATTCATAGATATTATCAGAGCTCTAGTGCATACTCATACATTTCACCGAAAACTCAACGAACACTCATACGAAATACTCAGAAAGATCGTGAATATGATCTTTCAAATGACTGTTTAGTACACTCGTTATACCCCAGCAAATGTGCTCAAATAGGTTTGAGTTCCCGTTCTGCTTTCTTTTCCTTTTGTTTTTGCATTTGATGTACACACTTGGGATACACATTCTACATACACATACTATAATATCTGACATTTAATGCCGTTAAAACAACATTTACATCTCGATTTTGATACGACTTATACTTCGTTACTTTTATCACCGCCTTAAGACCAAAAATACACTTCTTTTTACCATGACAAAATTCAATTGGACCCCTGAAGCCGATGCCTTACTCATCTGGGTTGCTGGTGGCGTATGGTGTCATGAAAAACGAACAAGGGAAGGGAAGCTAATGATTGATCATATATATTTGTTTGAACAGGTTGCAGATTTTTTAGACGCTCTAAACGAGTTCGAACCCTTTGAGAAGAGTGGGAAAAGACTCAATGCGCAGATAGTCGGACGGCGTGCTACACTTAAACGGATACAATGGGAGAAGCCCCAGTGGGTCAAAAGGCCTTCCTGGCTTTCAGAGGAAAACTTGAAAGGTCAATTTGGCGAGGTAGGCCTCAAGGCTTTGCATGAATCTACCTTGCGGCTTCGTTGTGATCTTGGGAACACTGCTGAGTGGTATGAAATGGTGCGAAAATGGAAAAAAATCTTTCAAAGACAGGAATGGTACACAGCTCAAAATAAGGAATTTCTTCAGCAAGAAGAAAAGGCTGCCCAGAGGCCGGAAAAAGCTCAGAGGAAAAGATTGTGGAGAGAGGAAGAAGGAAAAATACGGGAGCAAGAATTCAGAAGTGGAGTCAAGAAACTAGGTTACACGAAAGATGCAGATTCCTCTGGAGATTTGTCTTGGGCAGATCCCAGTGCTTCCGGTTTCCATTACCGAGAACCCAAATCTGATTCACATGTTGGTGCTTTCAGACGTGGAGCAAAAGATGGATGTCTCTCTCCTCCTCTCCAACTAAAGACAACGTCGACGGCTCAAAGATAGGTTAAGGAGTGAGTGCTAGCTCCGAAGCAATCTCACTCGCTTTCATACGCACACAATTTCCACCCTCATCCTCATCCTACACCTACGTCTTCATCCTCGCATAAATACACAACTACATAATCTCGGTTCTTAACGTCACGTTTTTCTTATCGCCAATCTCGACGTATTTCTTATTTTCTTCAACATGGTTTAATGGTTTAATGATTAAGGGTTCAACAATTTCATTCTTCTTCTCATCTCTTTCTCCTCATAAATCATCAATGCTTTTTAAACTAAACACCTTTCCCAAAGAAGATATACATGATTTGAAAGCTCGCAAATAGAAACACATACATATATCCTCCAAAATCATACATATACTACTTCAATTCAAACATTACTTTACAATCCTATATCAATCCTCTATTAAACTTCCACATTAAGTTCACTTTATGCTGATATCTAATCATATGCACGTTCATCGGAACTACATCGACTAACTAATATCTCACCCCTATCTCCTACTCATACACTCTCAAATGACAACTATACATACACTCTTTCAGGACAACAATTCCACCACCAAAGATCCAACAATCAACTATCCAATCAAACTTCATCATCACAGCTAGACCTTATATTTATTTCCATAAAACACCCATTCACGAGATAAATAACATATCAAATCACAACACACAAAATCAAAGCTCCAAAGCTACAAATCCCATACCTACCTACCTACAACTTATTACTCGCTGCCTACTCCCTAGCAGAGCTACATAACTAGTCATCAGCTATCAGCTATCGATCGAGCCCAAAAAATCATTTCCACATCCATCATACTATAACATCTGAAATCATGATGATATTCACCAAAAAAAAGAAGAAGAAAAAAATATGAATTACTCCTCTATAAGCAATTAACCAACGTGATACAATCACTTATGCCCACCCATCTGTGTACTCTTGTCCACCCATAGAGTTACTCACACATCTCTCCCATCCCATCCCATCCTATCTTATCCCAAGTCTTTCATGAGAATAACCAAAATTACACCAACAACTCAGTCTCACAATCAAATACTGTCAATCCGGTGAGAAAAGAGAAGAGAAGAAAAGAAGAAGAAAAAAACAATCTCAATATCCCTCAGGCTCGAGCAAAAAAGATTAAAAATCTCAAGAACTCATACCTACCCATCTATCCACCTAGTCAACTACTCACTCATGTCTTCCCATCCCATCCCATCCCATCCCCTTGAAACATTAAAGTATCAGAAAGTATCGAAAGATCATACTCATACATACCTACCTACCTACATACATACCTACCTACATACATACCTCCCTACCTCCTCCATTTATTTTTTCTTTTTTCCTTCCGAATAAAACCAAAAAGGAAAAGCAAGCAAGCAAGCAAGCGAGGAATTATCCGAGAAACCCTTCCCCCTCCATTACCCTCCCCACTTTTCTTTTAGAGAACTACTAGGTACTATATTTGAGCTCCGATGCTATTTTCTTTTGCACGTGCAGGTACTCAGTATGTTGCATCACACATTACATTACACTCACACATCACACATCATAAATTATCATGCAAGTCAAATCAAAATATAGAGAAAATAAACTTGCAAGCTTCAATTTTACTGCTATGCCAATATCGCTTCGAACACCACCAGTTTTGACCAGTTAGCCCAACTACCGCCACTTCACACATCACTTGAGATTCAAGCCATGCCACATAATCATCAAACTAGTCAGCTAGCCCATCGATGTCATCTCCGAGCTGTTTATTCCAATTCAACTTATTTCGCTTCCCTCAACACTAGAACACAACACCAGCACAGCGTAAAATTCCACCGGCATCAATCGAATCAATCGAATCAATCGAATCAATTATCCCAAACCCCTCTCAAACCCCTGGATCCCGCACTTCCAATCCCAAAGCCCGGTCCCGCTCCGATAGGCATCGGCAACTGACTCTTTTCATTCAGTGGACTTTTTGGATCCCCAATACTATCTCTCTCGCTTCCACTTCTACTCCCCGATGCATCTACATCACCTGATCCACTACCCTTGCGAGTTGGTGGCCAATTCAATGATTCATTCTGTTGAAATTGAGAGATCGATGTTGATGTGTTTCGGAACGCGGGAGCGAATGGACTCGGTGATTGATTGGTATTGTATGGAGAATAGTGAGGTTGGGATTGTGATTGAAGATGTGGTCCATAAAAAGGAGTATGTTCTTCATCTGAATCCGGACCTTGGGTAAATCCACTCTCGTTACTTAACATACTCGAGCTTCTACCTCTTTGCCTTGTGGTTTGTGACATTGTCATTAAGCCACCCATTTGAGGCATAGCCGGTGCCATATTCGAGATTGGAGCGTATGCGGGAAATGCGGACATTGAACTTTCGCCTGCTGTTGTCCAAGGGAAATTGGCGTATAATTGATTCGTTTCTTGTTGATGCTGCTGTTGTAAAGCCATAGTGTATTGATCGATGTATGGGTAAAGCATGGTGAGATCATCAGTATATCGTTGGAGTTGCATTTGCGCCTCCACGTTATACTTATCCCAATTAGCCTGAACCATCTTTCTCTCATCATCTTTATCCTTCCGTTGCTTTTCCTTACGTTGAACTTCATTCAACCCTTTGGTGTTAGCTTCACGGAGATCATCTGCTTGATGAGTAAGTTTAATAGATCTGGCTTCCAATTTCTCGGATTGTCGTTCTTTGTTAAGAAGCTCAGCACTCAAAGCTGCGATTGGCTTTTCATTCTCCTTCTTTTTCGTAATGAAGTCTGATTTAGCTTTCTCGTAGAGGTCTTTTTGTGTTCGATACTTTTGCTTTGCTGAAATATACTCGGAATCCTTTGATGCTGAAGGTAATCGATCGGCAATTTCAATATCAGCTTGAATGGAAGTAATGGCTTCTTCTGCTTGTCTAATCTGAAGGGTGGCTTGTTGAATTTTTTGACGTTGTTTTTCATCATTGCCACCTGATGTGGCTATGATGTGCGAGAGCTTATCAATTTCTCTACGAAGTGTCTGGATTTTCGTACGTTGATCTTTACGTTCGCGTTTCTGACGGCTACGTTCTTCTTCCAGTTTAGTCTTGGATGCTCGAATTGATTGTTGAATAGTGGAACTGGGTGATCCTGGTCGTCCTGATACTTGAGGAGGGAGAGGTGAAAGGGAAGTTGCAGCTGCAGTATCCGATGGTGTATTAAGCGTTTTGACGCTGGTGCAAAAAATGACTTTGTTGTTAACGACATTGAAAAATTCAATCTCATAACTGCTAGAAGGCGCAAGCCCAAAGATTTCTCCATCCCAGCACGTGTTTTTTCCAGCGGGTAAGCTAGGATTAATACTAGCTTCCATTCTCGTGGGTTGCCAATGTGCTTGATTGACCCTAACAAAAATGGGCATTCTCGAATTCACAATTGATCCCTCCGTATCATCTTGATTCTCATCGGGAATCGTGAATTTGGGAAAATAACTGGTACTAAATAAAACAGCATCAGACCCAACATTGGTAATCCAAATTCGATCTGGCTCGGTACTAAAAGGTGCATTTCCAAGGTTACTAGCATCTGTTGCATTTGTACCCGCCGATTCCGCAGCTGCGTGTGACGTCTCGTACTCTTTGACCATGACGATTTTTGTACTTGCTAAAGCTGCCCATAAAGGTTGCTGTATACGGACTTGTGCGCTTTGTTTTCTCTTTTTCCTGGTTGTAATGGCTGTATGACTAGCATGTAATGAATTTGTAGCTTCGTTATCTAGTATTTGTGGGTTTGTAGTGGAAGAATCATTGGCTCCATCTGCTGATCCTTTCGCTGCTTCAGGATCCCCCAGGGTAGATGCTGCATGATCGCGTTTTTGACTCCTAACATATAAATCTCGTATATACCGCACTACTCCTTGTGCAAGAATGTGAACTGCCAGAATATTTCGAACCCAAATCGGTATTCGGTCTTTCCAATTTGGTATAGGGATTGGTATCGATTCGAGAGGATCGTCGAGGTCGAATGATCCTAAAAAGTTTCGTGGGGATGAAAGTAGTGTACGAAGTCCAACAGATTTAATGTTGCTGATCGAGGCATAATGCGAGACCCCAATGTAACCAAAGCAGAGAACTACGTTCCTCATACCAGCTTCTTTTCCACTGAGACCTCCTCCCAAAGTCAATGCGATCACTGATTGTGCAAATTGTAAGATGAACTCCTGCAGAGGACCATACAAAAATACCCAAGTTAAGAGAAACAGTACGTCAACCACCATAATAGTTGCCAATGATGGCGTACCAGTAGTTCCTTCAAACATATCGATAAAGCTTATTCCAGATGTAGCAGTTGTGGACGGGGGGACGAATGTCAAAGTGGCGAACAGTAATTGGATGATCGTCAAGAAAGCGGGTGGGACCTGGAGAAGAACAATAAGAATGGCCAGTGTATCAGAGATTGGACAGGATGTCAAAACAGTCTTCGCGAAATGCCACGGGCCGGAATCGCGATGTACTGAAGGGTTTTTGGCAGAATTGACATTGATATGACGATGGTTTTCTTGTGGGAAAGAAATCGTGGGGATGTTGTAACCATCTTGAGAAGAATCTGAATGACCACCAACTGAAGTCCTCCTTGCCACATCTCCCCCCAACTTATGTTCCGATGTGTTGTCATCATTTCCAGGTAATTTCGCGTGTCCATTTGTAGGTGGTGGGGTCGAAGGTGGTGGTGTTGATGGGATAGAATCGGAGGAGTTCGCATGTCCGTTCATATGTCCATTACTCTTTTGCCTAGGCACCCTCTTCCCGGGACCTACAAGACCATTGTCGTGTCGAGTATCGCGTACATTGGCAGCGCCTTGCTGTCGCTTCGAGTTGGATGGAGGACGAGGCATGCGACGACCGGGTTGATTGCTGACCCAGATGAATATTCCGAGCCAGCTTGAATGGGAGCTTCGGAAATGTTCCTAGATTCCTCCAAAAGAATTCACAACAGATAAAGAATAAATCAACCTTAGATCAGGCATAGATTGATCAAAAGGTATAAAATTGTATATTGAAACCATTCAAGAAGTTGAAAGAGTGATCAACTTGAATGATGTGTGTTTTTATGTGAGAAAGAGATTTGGTGGATGAGTTTATAAAGAAGTAATAATAATCATGAGTTTTAAGGTGGTAGTAGTGGTAGTGGTAGTTGTAGTGGTAGGTGTTTTCCTTGTGCCTTGTGCTCAGGCTTTTTTTTTTTTTTTGGCTTCTTTAGACGAGAGAGATTTCAATCCTTACACACCACTTCACTCCACACAGACAACAGAAAGGTGAGGTCTGGTCTGGGTTGAAGTTCTGAGTGAAGTTTGGAGTGAAGTCTACAAAGTAAAGAGGTGTGTACCCAATAAAATAAATTTGCGTCGTTTTAGAATTGAAGAAGAATTTAAGAGCCAACGAATGAAATTCATAGACAAACTTAGCTATGTTATGGACATGAAAATGATGACTAAAATTCCGAAGTCAATATCAAAATTGAGTCGACTATCCGTTCATTTTCTCCAATTAGAACACATGATTATTTGCATTAAATAGGGATAATATAGAATAAGACATTTTCTTCGTAGATTCGATTTCGATCTCGATTTTGATTTTGGTTTCGGTAGATATTTCATGCCTTAAGCCTTATAGCATTGCTTGTTTTGTATGTGTCTTTTGTATTGTTCATTGTTTGATACGAGAGAGTATGTATTGAGCGAGGGCTGTTGATTGGATGAGTTTAGAGATAATTGGCTAAATACAATTGTTATATGGGATGGGATGGGATGGGATGAGATGGGATGAGATGGGATGAGATGAGACCAACTGTTTGTTGAATTGAGATATTGAAGAAATCCAAGTAGGTACTCGTTCTATTCCTATAGGTAGGTGGGTAGTATTCATATCACTCACTCAGGGCAATGTAACCACAATGTAACCCATCCATCAATGCAGAACCCCGACTTCAAACTATGAAAGACCATCATTCAAACTCATTGGTACAAAACTAGGTACAACCTCCCTCCCTCCGTAGTAGCGAGGTAGAATCCTAGATTAAGATCTCCCACATTAGTGCTTCGTGGTATTTAAGACCGAAATTTCATCTACCGACTTTGTCTTTTGTTTTCACATCATGAGGTCCCAACTTCCAACTTCCCGCCAGCCAACCGTTGTTGAATCAGGTACGTCCCGGTATACCGTCCCGCCCTGAGCCGCCCAAAGTCCCCTTTTCTTGGTTAAACTTTCAGCTTGAGTCTAGTGCATATTGATTGATCTCAAACCTCTTCATGATAATGATACCAAAGAATGAACGGAAAAAATGTATTGCATGTAGATCAAAATACGAGCACAAGATATCAATAGACAAATATCTCCAGGGCCCATCACGTTTCTCCTGGTTAATGCATTTACACACAGCGTTGACCTACACCTAGTAAGTATTATGCAAATCGAAGGAGTCAAGAGTCAAGTCGAACGATCATTCATATTAAAGTTTTTTTCATCGGAGTACTACATAATTTAGTTGATTACTACCGAAACCGTTTTGCTTTAGATCCATTTCCGAAGTTCATCCGTAGTTGAAATCCTCTGTTTTAAGTGAAGGAGGGGCGAAAAAAAGAGAGGAAGAGGATGAGGAAGAGGATGAGGAAGAAAAAGAGAGGTGTAAATAATAACCGTGACTGGGTACCTACTACTTACCTAGTAGGTACGAATACGGAGTAGACCGAGGGAAAATATATCCGCCCCCACCTCGACCTCGTGCTTCACATTCATCCATACAACTTCAATTGCGACTCGCGAGTACTCCATCTCTTTTACCATTTTATCCAAATTCCCATACCAATGCCATAAACTTGCATACCTACTCAATGTCGACCATCAATTACAGAATACACCTGGGTCCTGGGCGTTCAAGAAAGGAAGACAGCTAACTATTTACTACCTATCCAGTATCAAACAACACACATCTCACATCTTTCTCCTTCTCCTTCTACCGTTCTCAGATTTTGATTCACAAACTTTCAAGTCCAATTCCCAAGTCCAATCCCGCGAGTATGCTTCCGTTTACTCGCTCTGTGATTATACATATCATATATATCACATGCATACATATACTGTATATGTACAAAGTACAAAGTATAACTTATGATTGATTTCTCCATAGAGGGGCTTCCTTGTTCAACAATGCACCACATATATGCAATCAAGTCCAAGACTATCGCTTCGGCACTTACAAGGCTTATTCTTCAATCATATCCCGATAATGGGTGGGTGGACATCCATTTGTTTGGCTCATGCTCCTCAAATTCAATCGACTTTGTTTGGTTAATATAATTAGGATGAATGAGAGTCGAGGAATATGACGAGTTTTTTCTTCCAAAGATGGTATGTTTTGACAAATGTGATGAATGATATGATATTCATTTCAAGATAGGTTTTGAGGGTATATGAAAGATAACAATGGTTCGATGTATCGAATGCTTGGGCATGATAGAAATCGAGATTTCCTCTTTTCCTTTTCTTCCATTTTATCACCATGATGAAGTTCGGCATACATACACGAGTATACCTACCTACATACCTACTGACTGTGTTCACGTCGATGTTAAACAAACAACTATCAACCTCGTCTGGCAATACAAAGCAAATTCAAGATTCTGTCAAATATCTATCGCTGATTCATTCACCCATCTTGACCCATGTTATCATGAGGATCATAACATGGTTGAAACGGTGATTAATTGATTGGAAGTGGGGATCAGAAAAACAGAGTTTTTAAAGCTAAACTTTGATGATCCTCCTCTATTGGTAAATCTCTGCATGATCTAACCCTTTCCTGTCATTAAATCCGATGACTCGTTATAAAATTGAGCTACCGCCATAAACGTCTTCAAATCTCAAGTACGATGTGTTCGGCGGATGAACTCAAGTTAGCTTCGTTTACCCGCTACTTAAGATTAGGTTTCAATTTTGAGGGGATCGAATCACGTGTTAGGATGGACACTCCAGTGAGAAGGCTAGTTGTCGACTTGTATATATTGTTGCTTATCTATCTACGTGTATGGGCGAGGGCATACGGGTGAGATACAAGGAATCTTCTCTTGCTTTTACATCATTTAACAACTCGTTATATCCTTAAAATTAACCCACCGCTACACCACAGGATTAAAAATGGATATCATTTTGTATAACCACTCGAGTGAGAAGGCTCTTTACTTGCTGGCATATTGTTGCTTACCTATGTGTTCCCATTCCATTTTCCTTCTTTACTATCTTCGGGATAAACTCTCATAAATGGAGTGCGTGATGAGGTACACTCGTTCGCTTCAATCAAGGAACAAACACAAACACACCAAGTCACCTCTTTCCCATGCATACGCAATGCAACTCTCCAAATGCCGATCTGATACTCGGGAACTTGACATGCATCAAGTGATCAATATGAATTCTTGGCATCATGCCATTTAATCTACCGATATCGCTTAGAGAGAACTATGTAAAAAACGAGTGTGTGATTGATGGTATGATCTTCGTAGGGTTTCTGTTGCGGGTGGCTGGAAATGGAGAAGGGCTGTTTTGGGTCACCCTGGTGGGTGGTATGTTTGATACGGAATGTGGAGGGTGTACGATTCATGTGTCGTGCTGACCATGTAAGCTTATAGCTTATGGTTTATGGCTCTGATTATTGATACTAATGGTGAATGGCTCACAATCGAACCCCGTTGAGAATTAGTCCATCTCACGCCTTTGCTTTTCAGAATCACGAACAGTTCTATCTCATCCGTAAATGGATGATCAAAACTTGTATCACCATGAGCTATTCATCCCACATAGCCATGATATCTCGTGGTATTCATACTGAAGACGATCACTCGTCTTTTTTACTCCATATGTAATGCCGCGCTCGAAATTTGATTCTCTAGTCACAATTTCTTTTCCACTTTTTTTTCGGATGCATACCATACCAATGAGCTTGCCGCAAGCATGGCTATAGCTTATGAATATACTGTAGTTTATAGTGACGCTGAGTGGCGGGTTGAAGCGTGATTATGAATAGCAGGAGGTAGGAATGGTGTATTTTAGGTTGATATGGGAGGGAGGAGAAATTTCTGCTGTGTTTTTTTTTTTTTAAAAAAAAAAAAACGCAAAAAAAACGCATGTTTTGATTCTTAGAAAGAAAGGTAGATGATTATCGAGTGTCTTTTTGTGCTTCTACTCATTTGGACCAGCTATGTCGTTTAGATTCCAAAACAAATTCCAGGCAGTAGAGTAAGATTTCTATATGTTTGATGTCGCGGAACAACATTTTAGGTCGCTACTGTACAATTCTGACTAGTATTTACCTTGACTTGTCTAGTCTCATTGACGGAAATCATGACGAAATTCTTTGCTAGATCAATCATCATGAGCGAGCAGGAGTATGAAATACTACTTGCTATATGGTAATAAAACTTCCATTTAGTATAAGGAACGAATGAATGATGATGATAGGAAGAGCTTCTGATTTGTGGGTGTTGAAATTGATGTATACCAATTGCATAACAACAGATTTGATAGCAGGACCGAGTGGTTCAGAAGTTCAGAAGTAATACCAATTTCCTAAACATGACTACTCAAGAGTTTCCAATTAATTCTAAGATACGCCATGTAGCCAATCTCATCATTAAAGGATTCTTTGGAAGCTTTTCTTGCGGTCTTAACAGGGATATCAGACAGGAGCACGCGATAACAGCCTGTGCCCAACCGACTAGAGATTCCAAACATGAGTAAGGCTCCAAATTACAATAGTACTGTCGGATACCTACATTGTCCTGGAGTTTGTCTTTAGAATTATATCCAAGTAAATATGACGACGAGATATCTAGGCATGTCCAGCCACAAAGCCACAGTTCTAGATCAATACATGTACCCATGTAACCTGTCAGCATGTAAGCACACCATGTTCAGATCACGTGCACGTGTATGTGCATACACCCCGCACATGGATAGCAGGGAGGCTGAGTTGAGCTGCGCATCTTCGACAAACAGGATGTGATTCCAGATATTTTTCCTTTCTTTCCAAGATTACTCCTTACCATATAGATACAATCATAGCTTTACAGTTTGGGCTCCATCATTATGAACCTCTAGCATAAAACAAGGACAACCACAACCGCAAACACCTGTGACTTCAGGTGGCATTACAGGTAGTAGCCATAGAAACGCGATTATTCAAAACCAAGGACTCAATAATCTTGGGTGGCAAAGTGTACAAATCCAAGGTCAGCCATCACCTCCGCAATCGATAGTATATCAATCCGCTCCACCATGCGGATGCACAGCCAACGTCTTCTGTCAACAGCATGCATCCGTCTAAAATACCAATCCCATTGTTAAGTGTGTGAATTTTCTTGCTTTCTGGGACTGCGGGCCTGCGGGCCTGTTGGGACTATTATTGCTGCTGTTGCTTTCGCTATTGGAACCGTCGTCTCTTATCTTACCATGAAACTGGCAATTTGGACTGCTACTAAGGACTATATCAAACGTTGTCAGGCAGATGAGGTGTATCTGTGCTAATACATCTTCAGGAGGCACAATGAGCGACTGTTCAATGTAGGAAAGCAGCTGGACAAGCCCTTTCTCCTCCTCTTTTCTTCCAGTACGACCCCACAAACGATACTCTCGTTCGTCGAACATTAGGTGGAACACTACTAGGATCCACGGAGTCCAATGCCTATAACAGTAGTTATATTTGGGCATATGCGCTACTGGGCCATGCGCTTTGTTGGTTGTTATTATCTGCGATATGTTATTTTGCATGGAAACTACCTGGTATTGGATACAATTCAACACCATCTGCCAGAAACTCAGTTTCGAGACCCACATATAACCATAAATCCGATTCCAATGAGCCCACGCAAGGTACGACTTCAGCATTAATAAATAATGGGAGTAAAAATACAACGAATATAAGACGCCGAGGTCACAATAGCCATGATTTAAAGTCAATGTTCCCTCTACTCGAAAAAAACGCAACGTGTGGCATAAAAAGAGACGAAAATTTTGCACAGAAATCTTTGGCAATTCGGTTTATCAAGAAACCTATGAACCTGCCTTGGAAGACGGGTAATAGGAGGAAGCTCCCCTTCAATGAGGATGATAAGCTTATGCTTGATGGGATCTGGAACGACACAGAGTTATCATTAGGAAACAAACTCAGATTCATGAATTGGTGCATAGCAACATCAGAAGTCTTCTTGAACTTTATGGATTGGAGATTTTTGCTTGTACTGGGAATGCAAGACGTATCTCATTGGTTGATATGTTATTTATTTCTCCCCTCAAAGATATTCTCATATCTTTTCTGTGGGAAACCGACACTATCAGATTTATTGTCGGGAAACTAGTGAGGGATAAGAATGCTGAAAGATTTGTGAGGTTCTGCGAGAGAAATGAACCAAAACTGCAGAAAGATATCAAGAAAGCTATTTTATCTTGTCTCGATACTCTCAGATTCACTGGAGTTGATAGTGGAGGCAAGCTTGTCGCTTTGACTCATATTCAAGGCAGCCTGTATATTGTTGAATTCTCTCGAGATACTTACATTTGGAGTGACATACTGTAAGATACAGAAGAAACATTTACTGTAGCTTTCGTTACAAATACATTTCTCTCGTCGCGACCTCCACGGGAAGGCAAGAGACGTGCTAATGGTGCCAACAGTAGTGAAGGTTCATTAACTCTGGCAACTCGGATTGCTACTAGGATAGGCACCCCAAATTCATCACCGAAGGACTTGACTCTATTGAAAAACAATAGCGAGAATTATCATCTAACACAAGGGGCTACTCCCCTTAAACCTGTCCTTGAGCCTGATAGTAAAAGGAATAACCTGAAACTCCCAAAATCATTCTCCGAGGAAGGGAGCGCTCGTGCATTGACCGCCAAATGGACTAGAAATCAACGACAACGGGATTATTTTGATATATTCCAAGATCGAAACGTAATGTTCTTGGAATTTCTGGATAATAACGACCAAAATGATGACAGTCAATTCAATACCGCGTATATATTTGACGACAATCCAAGAGATTTTGAAACCCCGAAGAGCAAAAAGGATGAATGAAGCTCGGAAGGCAATAATCTGAAAGGCGATGATAAAATCAATGCCCAGATAATTCCAAATCTTTCAGTCAGTATAGAAACTATTGAGCTTTGAAGACATGCTGTCACCAGTTGTACGATTTAAGCTTGATTCGATCGACCATCATTATTGGTGCATGTGCACTGATTCCCCAGGATCAAATCATAAATCAAAGTTCCAGACAAAAAAAAGAGATACAAGAATCGGGTAATTCCGACTCAAGTTGAGAAACCCCGAGATCATTCAGTGGCCGAAACCATCGAATAAGTACTCTGTAAACCCAGGGTTTCTTCCACAAGCGCTGTTCGACTTCGAGATCTTATTCTACAGAAGCGAAACTAAGGAAGCATGACCACACCGTCTCAAGATTAATCAAGTATGTTAGATCGCTCAAGAGGGGCTACACGTCCGCATGGACACACGAGGTGAAGGAGAGATAAATCCCGCATGCCAACACCAACGGATGTGCGATTAAGCCGCAGTGATATTACCACTACGCCATACAGCAACCTCGCAATTTTGTTGCTTGCGACTTATTCAATTATAGATAGGCGAAGTTGGTACGGTGAGAGAGGTTTGCATTGTTTGCCTCGAGTTTGTTCTGTTTGGCGAAGTGGTTGAAAGTGAGATATTCGCTTGTTTATTTTCGAGATCAACAAGCTTGCGACCTGTGGAATATATTTCGGTGGGAAACGAGTGAAACATCAGATGAGAGTGAAGTCTGGAATTTGAAGCATTCGGTGATAGTGAATGACTTGAACGGAGGTCGCGAATGTGCGACCATGCGTGCGGCGACCATGTTCACGTGTTATCTTTATAGGTGAATCACTCTGCGATTGAAAGAAGCACCCAATAGGTATGGGTGCACGATGCCATGATCTTCAAGATCCAAAAGAGCACTTAGTTAATACATAGAATAGCATTAGAAAGACACCACCTGGGAGTAATACCTCGAAGGAGACAAACGGTATTCCCTCACGAATGCATTAATAGCTGTTCCATTACCATGACTCCGAGGACAAAGAAAACAAGATTCTTGATGCCACTACGCCATATATTCAGAATCCATTCCTTGACCTTGACCTTGGATCTTGCAGTCTTGGATACCACGAATACACGATAAAAGAGTAATCGGAACCCGATTGAGGCAATAGAAACATTTGATGAGAAATCGAAGAACTGTGAAAGGATTCAAACAGAATGAAAACAAAACCGCGAAAAGGATAAGGGGGTTAAAGTTCTTAATCTCTCTCACCTAACACTTTCTACACAATCCCCAATCGAGAAAGAACGATATCCAAATTCCTTCCCGCTTTTGAAGATAGAACATTGAATTACGATACCCACGCTTTAAGCCATAGCCAAACCCAAAGAATCTATAGTATCACATATAATCCAGTATCTTCCTAAACAAGAAGAATACTCCAAGAGAACACTGACTTCATGAGCATCCTAGTATGTACCCCTCGGCTAAGCTTTGGACCCATGATTCTTTTAACTTGAATACCCAGGGAGACAGGTAGTTTGTATGGACAATCAATTATCTTGATCGTTATTCGATAGCATTGAGCTACTCGATATTCAATTTCTAGGAATAATTTTAAAGCATAATGATAGACACACATCTAGCTTCCCCTGCCTTCCCTCAAATCCTGGAAATATCCAAATAACATGTTAGGTATCTTGATCACCCAGAAGAAATATATGTTCAATATATTGAGACCAACCAAGTACTTCCTCTCGGTATAAATTGAATAATATGATTCTAACGACCGCGCATATATCACCACCGTTAGTGCGTTTTCGGATATAGCACGCCAATTAAAATTCATTTGGATGTTATGCGGAATTCGTTAGACTGTTGAGATTTATTTTTAAATTTACTAAAAAGAAAGTCAACCTTGATACTAATTATTTGAATGGAAGAAGTGATTATCATTAAGTATGTAATTATGTTCCAGTATTTTGTCTTCCTTCATGGATGGCAGCGAGTCTAATCATGCTCTAGCATTCCCACTTTCCTCGAATCCCGTATGATAACTATACTAAACAGCCCATCGCTAATTAATATTCCAAATTTTCTTATCCTTACTCCTCCTATCCTCTGCTTCTCGCCCCTTGCAGATATATGCATAAATCCAACTTCATCTTTCTAATAATCCCCCCCGAAATCCATCGGAACCAACTCCACTTTTCCACCCCGCCTAGCACCTACTCCCCCATCTTCGCCACCCGTAACCCCTCTAATCATCAATAAACCCAATCTCCCCTTCAGTTTCCTCCTGTTTCCAGTCACCAAACTCCCCGAACTATCCGTACTATTCGCTCCAACTCTTCTCGCTCTCGCATGGAAATGATTTGCCATTGCCGTTTGACCGCGCTTACGAACTTTATTTGCATTACCGACAGAAGTAGGATCTGGACATGAATATGGTTCGTCGGAACTTTCTAGTTCGATCTCAACGGCCTCATCATTGTCCTCCCCTTGACTGCTATGTACCGATCTACATGCAACGTAAATCGAGCCTAGTTTTTCAGCAATTTCTGGGTTAAAGACCTGGACCTCATTTTCATCCTCAGTCTCATCATCATCATCCTTATTCTCTTCTCCGTTTTTAGAGTTTTCTTTGGAAGATCCGAGCGTTTCCCCCTCTATTCCAGAGTTTGAACACGTCAACACAGAACCAGAATCAATCTCACTAGCTACACTTTCGAGATCACCCATACCCACAACAGCTTTATTCGGGCCCCTGACTTCATAGCCAGATCCAGATCCACATCTCCCCTCAATTCTGCGAGCGTTTGAAAAAGCCAGTGAAGAAGCCACATCAATTTCATCAGCCAAACTAGACTTGACAATCTTTTGCAAACTCCTGCTTCGGTGCCCAGAACCAGATCTTCTATCAGTTCTGACTCCAAGCAAAGTACTAACTGGAGACCTAGCTCTCAGAGTATTTTCAGACGCGGTATCAGAATCTACAGATCGGGCATCGTTAGGGCTAGAAATAATAGAAACAGGTCCCGCGACAGAAGGCTCTGGATCATTTCTTGCCGGCTCAGGTAGCTTAAAAAGACCAAATGGAACTGAAGCTGAGCTACGAGCTCTTCGAAGTGCCTTTCGAACTGTGCTACTATATGGGATTTCCTCTGAGTTTGCCTCTTTGGTGCTGTGCTCTCTACTGTGATCTCCTAAAGAAAACTTTTCTCTCAAGGATTGTTTTGATACTGAATGAATAAGTGGTCTGAGTTTTCGTTTTATTCGGTTGAGGGTGGGAAAACGTGGAATTTCCGAATCACTTCCTTCACTCATAGGGAAGGAGAAAATTGTACCGGAAGTATTTTCTTGTCTTGATGCACGTTTAGATGTAGTTGTAGACGATTTTTGAAGAAACCGATCGCCATTTTGTGGTGATGAAGAGTGGTTGTTACCAGAAGTTGTAGAGCTATTTGACACAAAACGTGAAGTATTTTGTGCTGGAATAGGTTCTGATCCTCTGCGTCGGGAGCTGAATAGAGATTTTGTGGCAGACCACGTTGGCTTCCATCGCTCCTCGGTTTGCTTGAAACTAACGATGGCTCCGGTACGCAATAGATTATCTTCTGCACCAGAGCCACCACGCAAGCTGACTTTTCTTCGACTGTGAGCATCAGCCTCAGGGTTATTGGTAAGATATTCATGAGTAAGTTCAGAATCGCCACTTGAAAAGTTATAGCACGAGGGTGCGGAGGCAAGATCCCGTAGTTCAATCTCATCAAGAATGATAGATTCATGACCTTCTTCACATTTTTTGATGGTTATTTTAGTAAAAGTATTCATAGGTATGGTAGAAGTAGCAGGCGTATCAATCCTTTCCGCAGCTTGAGGCATAAGAGGTCCAAGAGTAGAATTGCTGATAGCAGAATGACTCCGCGAAGTTCTGTTGCTCCTGCTTCGATCGTCAGCTCCATCCACAAATCGCAGAGCTCCTGGCCACACAGGAGCTGCTTGCATTGTTGCGCCAGGATTGGTGCGACGGTTGGATTTTATATAGCGCCCAATGTCATCCGTGCAACAGCAAAAACCCATTAGAATCATGAAGCACACGCATACTGCTATTATATACATAAGCTGGTATGGAGTAACTGCAAGTCGTCCGAACTGTGGAAAATTCGAATGTACATTCGTAGATGGTTCGCTTTGAACGTTTTTAGGTGTCAGGGTTGCGACGGCCAGTTGAATGTTCGACGGTTCTCTGTACAATAAAGAGGTTATGAGTGTCTGGATAGGTGCTAAGGTAGAGGTTTTCGTGGTTGCTATGGCTGGTAAGGCGAGCCAACTACTCCTTGTACTCGTAGAAATCGATGTTGTCAAAGTGTTTTGCACAAGCTCGTAACTTGCCACGATAGTAGAGGTAACGAACTCCGGAGCCATTCCTATTGGATCTTGTAAGAATCGAAGAATAGCCATGTTGTCTTTGTTTATTGGTTGAAACGATGCGTGGAAAGGGGTTGCAGTCAATATGCGATATAGTTAGGTATGCCTCTGTAAATTGAATTGATAATGCAATGTCTAGTTGTAGATTTGTGATAGTAACAATGCGCAGAATTGATAAATATCACTATCCAAATGTGCGGGTTTGTGAGGTAACGAGAGAGAGAAAGGAAAAAGAGGTGTAATGGTTTTAATTAATGATTGAATATTAGAGGAAAGAGCGATCGTGAGCTGAGTTGAATTGTCAATGATGAATCTGGAAGCTGCACCTCATCCTCCAATTGACTGCCGCAGCTTTATCAACACTGCTTTTTTGAATATATCATTTTGGATGTAACGGTCCAACAAAATCTAAGTCTTTCAGCTTAATCGCCTCTTTCAGGGTTCTTTCTTAGACCTTCGAACCTAACATTACTTGAGCTTCTTTGGGAGGCGCGATTTCCCAATTTCCAATCCATGCATCCGCGGGGGTTTGGATCTTGCCAGTATTTGAAGGTCGCTGTTGTTTAGAAGGCGCACGGCGAGCTCTGCTTATACTGGCGTATAGCAGACAGTTTCCTACTGACATAGTTCTTGTGCTTGCTGTAAATACACCACTTCTCTGCCATGGCCAATTGACTATCAGGCTAGCGGCAAAACTTGCCGGGCAAATGAAAACAACCATCTCATCCAGATCTCAGATCTTGCCAAAAGAGGGCAAGAGAAGAACAAAAGACCTGGATTCAAATCGTCGAAATTTTCAAAAAGAGGAAAGCGAGTTCAAGATAAGGCATCTCCTGAGTTGATTAAGCAAGGGGGAAGCCTCTGCAGTTCTCGCTTACAAGATCCATGACTTTGAGAAGTGGACTGGCAAGGTCAGATAATAAGCATCCATAGGCCATTTCAAGACCATTGAGATACAATCAGCTAATCAAAAATGCGAGCTTTCAATCCCCATGTTCTCCGGACACATATCATATGTGAAGAGCATTTGTAATAGACAGTACCTAGTGGCTAAGTAGTTTGGGTTGATCTTTCCCCCTTTGTCAATAATTCCCCAAAATCAGTGCTGTTAACCAAATAAAAGCTCTCAGTTGTTTTTTCAAATTCTGGATCAACTGATCCCTTGACATGGTACAACGACTACAACATTTAAACTATGTTGTCATGATATTGAAATACAAGAACTTTAAGTGGTTGGCTGACAAAGTTGCTATCTTAGTCAGTAAAGCTACCTGTAATAAATTTGGCGCGTCGCGACTTTTCCACTTTAGCACGCGTTACCCCAATTCAATCGGTACATGCATAGCAGTGAGGAACATTCTAACTTAACATTGGGATACAGTTTTTAAATAACGACAAAATGATACGTCAAGACCCAAACAGATTCTCCAAGAGACAAAAGCCAGACTATAGGAAAACTCAATTTGCAGAAAAGCCCGCCTACAAAGATCTCAACTACCCGCACCGTTTGAATTTTTACACAATACCTCCTACGGCTGATATAACTCTGGAACAATTTGAGCAATGGGCTATTGATCGCCTGCGAGGTATTTCAGCAACTCAGTCATACCTGCGAATATATAATAACATAAAGAATAGTTCTCGCAGAACTCGAAGCATGTTCATTCAGAAACAGAACCCCTGCCGAGACAGCTGCCCACATGAAGCCCCTTCTCGATAAATATTTACCACTTTCTGCTTCTTCATCTGGATCTAGCGCACTACAGGCCGAGAGACAGAAGGATCATTATAGCCATTTTATCCTGCGGCTCGCTTTTGCTTCTACGGAAGACTTACGAAGACGGTTTTCTCGTGTGGAGTCTATGTTATTCCGTTTGCGGTTCCAGGCAGACGATTTAAGAGAACGGCAATCATTTGTGGAGGGCCTTAATCTAGATTGGGAGACGGTGAGTGAGGATGAGAAAAGAGATTATTGGGAGCAATTGAAGGGTGCAGCCGGCAGAGATAAGATAATAATTGAAGAAGAGAGTTGGTTCAAAGTAGATTGGGAAAGAGTCCCGGAATTAGTAGAGAGCCGGAGAGTATTCTTAAAAGGTGGAAAGGCGTATGTTCATTCTAGGGAACAACTATCGATGGTAGTTGCGGAATTTACAAGCAGGCTGGATAAAGCTTTGGAGGTTTGATTGATTTTTCTAACTAACCTCCTGATTACGAATTATTCTAATTGCTCACTCAGATCACATCTCGCGCACTTCCTCGGCTCGATGAAGATGATCGACTAACACCAATTCTTACACATCTTTCTCAAAACTTCACCACACCGGATGCAAATTACTCCAGCTCAGCAACTGCAGTCGATGGGGCTGACATATCCGCCCGTAATATCGACGCACTTTCCTCTTCATTCCCTCTCTGCATGCAGAACCTCCATAAATCCCTCCGCCGGGATGCACATCTCAAACATTACGGTCGTCTGCAATACACCTTGTTCCTCAAGGGTATCGGCTTGAACCTGGAAGAATGTCTCGTATTCTGGCGTTCCGCCTTCAGTAAAATTACAGATGATGTCTTCAATAAAGAATACAGATACAATGTTCGTCACTCGTATGGTGATGTGGGAGGAGATTCGAATCGCAGAGGCAATGGCTATTCTCCGTTTAGTTGTCAAAAGATATTGACGGAGCATCCTCCGGGACCAGGAGAATCACACGGTTGTCCTTATAGACATTTTAGTGTAGACAACCTAACTTCATTATTGCGCGCCGTAGGGGTGAACGATCATGAGGTTTTGAGAGGAGTAAAAGAAGATAAAGAGAAGCAGAAGTTCCATCTTGCTTGCAATAGGTATGTCATGCAAGAAATGCTCCTTTGACAGCTGCTAACAGGTAATGTCTAGAGTCTTCGAGTACGCACATAAGCAGGAGATTAAGAAAGTAAAAGATGATGGTACATGGGGTGCAGCACAATTAGAAACCATTGTACACCCCAATGAGTACTTTAAACGAAGTTATCTACTCAAAAATATGGGCAAAACCTCTGCTGTAGGGGAGGATGTCAAAATGGACGGTTAAGTAATGTATGAATTATATATGACATAGGTTAGTACTGGCGTTACTGGTTGGGAGTAGAGAGTGTCTTTTACGTCCTGTATGATAAGATACCATAATCAAGACTCAATGTCCTCTTTTTTTTAGTGAGGCAAGCAATGCATACATCAAGAGTACACCTTCACTCTAATCACACTTCGTTCTTCTGAGCCTTCTCATTCATTTGACACTCGTCTATTCCTTTTGGACGCACAATGCTCGCACAAATTTTCCGACGATACTCAGCCTCTGCTGCTGTTTCCTGAAACTTTCTTTAACCTTTTTGATCAACCAGACACTGACTTGCTCCGATAGCTTCAAAAAATGGCCAAAGAATCAATCTTCCCCCTTGCTGGTTTCTAGACAATGTGCATTCTAGATGTTTTAATGATCGATATATTTGGCCAAAGATTCGCACCACAAAGTCTGTCATCTCTCGCCATTTACTCTATTCAAGTGCCCCACTCCACATTACGATTTATATTAAACAGCAACTTTGCGCCAACACCTTGTCAAGCACTCACTCACGCACAAATGCTTCACCAAAAAGCATTCAATCACTATCCATCTATCCAAATCCCGAAATCAAACAGTCCTCGCCCTTCCAACATAAATAATTACAAGCAGAAATGGCTGTCAATTTACACACGGAGTCTGCTATAAGCCGAGAGGGATACACACCCTCCAATGCTAGCCTTTGGTTTTGGCTTGGGTGCAATTTTGGGATTTGTCGCTTGGTACATCATGTATTTCTACATGCTTAATTTTGTATTTCCTCGAATTGATGGGGTGCAGGATGAGAGTATTTTCCAGAGAGATCGTAGGATCTCTGGAGTCGATGATTAGGGACGAGATCTGTTGATGTGGATGGTGTGAGTCAGTGGAGACTGTGATAGTACCATCGCGCAATGAGGTATACCTCTTAACGACGAAGGTGGTATGATATTGGTGTTTGAGACTTGAGGAAGAGCTGCGGGTTGAGCTGAGTCAGGTCGATCTATGTTGGAAACTACACACCCCACGGCACACTCAGCTTCAACAATTTCGAGTTCCAGCACCGAAAAACGACGACAATCAATAAATCAACACAATAAATCCTTCTCGCCGCAATTGATACTCTACGCTTTATAAAATCTCTTTAGTGGATGCTGAGAGAAGATTATTGGTGCTTGGAGTCAGAAGCTATGTGGATTTTCTTCCTCAGCAAGTACGAACGATCCTCCAACCTCCAACCTACCGCCCTCATTAGCTAATTTAATTATTTGACAGACTATAGGAGATACTTCGCGCCCACTACCCTACCTGTGACGAATGCGGATTTTACACATTCCCATTCCGGTGGTTAATCTCTTGGGGCGTCGTGTGTTAGATTAACTAAATCTATTTGATTGCAAACATCGATTAATAATTTCACTTAAGTTGCCATGATAAAATGTTTTCGTTTCGTATCCAATTTCAAAACGTAAATACGCAAAGAATTCTCACGCTTATTTTCCTCATTCGAATCGTCAAGTGCAATTCTGCCCCCCAAAATAGCCGAAAACGGCAATTTCCACATCATTTCCCAATCAGGCCTTTCGTACAATTTTTCTCAACTTCCTTCTTTATTCACTTATTTCCAATAAATAATTCATGATGCTTGTGTTTCTTGCTTTACAATATTTTTGTAGCTTTAGATAATGAGGAGAACATATAATTTACACAGGCCAAGAAATAAAAATATGTTAGATCTCCACCATCTCAACGCAGCGACTGTCGTGTGTGGATTGTTTCTGGGAATTATGTTGGCGCTGATTGTTTTTATTGTTACATTTAGGGTGGCGGTGGATCATATACAGGAACTGGAGGGACCAGGAATTGTCTAAGGGGGGATGGGGGCAAGAATCGATAAAGCTGCTTCTGAGTTGGTGATGCGTATGAGAGATCAAGCTAGGCCTGCTAAAAATCGTAGAGAGGATGAAATATCTACGTTGGGAGACTCTGCATAGATCTATTACTAGACTTCGGAGGGTGAAGGTAGAGACAGGGTCTAGAGGATCATGAGTATAGGTATGAAAAGCTAGAGTTGTAAGTTTGGTATTCAAGATGGTCCAGATAGTTCCTTTGGCTAGATACTGATGAGAACATTCATATATCTAGATTACACAATTTTCATGGCAATATTCAGATTCACCGCCATAGTGGCATCATACAATCAGAGAATGTTAATCTTATCTGGCTTGTTATTGATCATATTCACTTTTGGCGAAAGATTAGTACGGATGGCAGATTGCAAGGCTGTAGCTTGCTCTGCAATTGCTATTTATACTCCTCCAATAAGTCTACAACATCAAGGCACAATTTTTCTATCTATACAATTTTCAACATCTGTATGTACACTTGTCTCTGTGCTTTCCCTTACTATAACTAATTATCACCGGCCAGATTATCCCATTTTGCGATCTGGTTTCGTAGTAGAAGATCTCATAATCGAAGGTCGAAGAATTTGAGGGACAGAAGACCATTTATTGACAGATACTATTTGCGCATTATCATCGTGGTCCCACAAACCTTTCGACTACAGTCTCAATCTAGATTCATAGATATTTCTCAGATACACGTCAAAAGACATCAAGATCCAAAAGCTGTCAGCAACAACATAACATCATTTAGAGGTCCAATCGACGTAGGCAAAGAATCGGATATTGAAACTATGGAAAACATGTCTCCTTTCTCAGCATTTGAGCATTCTGGAAGTGTCAATGTTAGCGAATGGGCTGTCGACAAGACTGCAGCAATCGTGATGTTCGTTATCGGGATGTTGTTAGGACTGTCCTTCTTTATCGTTACACTGCGACTTTTCGATGAAACCATCCGACCAAAATACTTCCCATCACTCCCAAGCTTTCGCAGCTCGACAGAAAGAGTTACTAGGAGCCCAGGTGGTACACCCATCACGCCGATAGAGAGATATGGAGCATTGGTTTAGGTGCGGGTCAGATGGATTATACTTTGGCGTTGTGTGGGCGGATCTGATATAGTTAAGTTGGGAAGTATCGATTCTGTTGACAGAAATCATGGGTGGCGCGACTGATTCAAGCTTTCGGGGTTAATCATGTGGTCATGTATATCTCCTTTGCGTATTTCGAAATTAGCTGACGGTAAATGAAGAGCCTCGGTCTCATATTTTGGTCCACACCGTGTCTTTCTTGTTCGTTAACTGACTGAATATTTTTCAAATGTCTTTGTTGTGCATCTTTGTTGTGTATGGCTCGCGATTGATATAAAGAAAAGCGTAAAAATACTGGATTGTATTGTTTGTACCTATTTGTTTTCAATCATTATCTTCATATTTTGATAGAAATATTTTCTGTTACAAATCATGGCAATGCGAGAAACGCCCTTTGCAGGGAAATATGGACATCCTCGAGGCCCAGGTCACGAACTACTCAAGGAGTGGCTCCCTTTGAAGAAAAGTGGATTGACACCGGCCTCACCAAGTGTAGTCGATTGGAGAAAGTTGGTGTTAGCAGATAGCCACAAGGCATTAGAGAATTACCAGAGAACGAGATTTTGGGGTAAGTGATCAATTATTTCATGGAATAGCCAAAGCTAACTTGTGACAGGGTTTACTGCTCGTGAATTAGAACAAATTGGAGCACTGGCAGATACCAGACCAGGTAAATGGGATTCAGATTCAACGACTGGACGGGCCGACCTTGACACGGTTCCGATACACCCTATCTTTGAGAGGAAACATTGGGAAAGAGAAGATGTGATCCCATTACATTTTCCCAAACATCCATATGGAGACGGCAACAAACTCTGGGAGGTAAGTGCAGGACTATCAGGTTGCAGGAATTGGATTTACTAGTAGAACTAGATCAAAGGCAACGACGAAATATGGGAGGCATTACAGCCTGCTCTCAAGATTGTCACTCTTGTGTTGTCAAACTTTGCTACTTGGCAGTGGTACCACTCTCGATTTCATCTATTGCCATGTTACTTTGCTGATAGAAGAAGGTTCGATGCACTACTCAATGGCATGTACGAGAAAATACCTGATGATGAACTACCTGCAGAAATCAGAGGGTCTGATTACTGGCGTTTTTATCCTTCAAAATCTCTCAACCATCAGGAGCGAACAACTATGTTCAGTGAATTCTTAAATGAAATAGTAGGTTCAATAAGTTGGGGCTTCGGAGTAGGACAAGTCTCCTTAGAATGTTTTCCCCAAGATGGGTACGTAAACGAATCACAACTTTTGGTTTCTTTCACATGAAACTCTGTATCCCAAGCTCAAGTCTCATCCTCTATCTATCTCATGAACATCCAATGTAATTCCTAATTTACCTTTCATTTCTTATTTTCCCCGAAACTATTCTTGCACAGGGAACACTGACTACCCTGGCATTAATAGGACCTATACGAACGGTATAACAGTTGGCCCTAGAAATTCACTATTGAATCTCAAGGGTACTACTTTCATTTTAATTGCTCATGATTTAGTCGAACCGCTGTTGAATCCAAACTTGCTTCCGGAAGATAGAGCACTAGACACCTTTCAAATCGTCTCTGTGGTATTACACGAACTCACGGTTCGTGACTCTTCACTATTCTAGATGAAAAATTTTCATTGCTGACTCAAAAAGCATGCAATGGTTACTTATCTATCGGCGAAAATGAAAGATACAGATTCGAGATATGACGGGGAACCTTATTTCATGGACGAGCCGATTGCTGAGACGTGAGCATTCAATTCAGCTCACTTTTTGAACCAAACTAACGTATATATCTCTAGTGGATTCTCCATGCAGACATCCGTATGTTGCAATACAACTTTGTATGTTGAATACTAATGTTACTCAGATATTTGGAGGAATCGACATACCACTAGTCAGCGGTCTGGATCTTCCTGGCAAATCCTGTGGAGGAATGGTTCAGTAAGTGATCGTTGTGTCTTACATCTGGCTAAAAACGCTCACTCGGAATTTAGATTTAATTTCCCCAGTGTGTGGTTTGGTGGAGTCTCAGGAGGTCCTGTGCTTTCTCCGTCAGAAACTCAGAAATTGTGGATATCAGAGCGTCATATCCAGTACCGGTAGATTGGTTCATGTGGCTACATGATCAAAGTTTCTGGAGTTTTTACTTACGAGCGTAAGTGCCATGAATATATCACACAATAGACTCTCAGGGCTATGATCTAAATCATCCATTATAGTTTCGGTCCCAAGGCCACACACATGGGTCCGAAGATTGTTGGGCAATGGAATTTTAAAAGCGATCAACTATATGCAACAGCTCCTAAAGGCGATGAAGACATCACTTCTATCGATGTGCCATCATTAGCACGAGAATCTGAGATGGTATCGGTTTATATAGAAAATGCGCGTCGGAGAAGAGTTGGGAGGATCATGGAGAGGGCTCAGAATATAAATCCAAAGCAACCAGGGCATTATCACTATTCGCAACGAGTAGCCCTGAAAGATAAAGCTCCGTACTCAGGTCAAGCTGTGAGCATACTTTTTTTTTAGTTCTGCATTTTCTTAACTCAAGAATGCTCTCATCATATTTTTTTTCTCCCACCAGTTCACAAGCAAATTTGTTTATCGAAGATTTTCTCTTATTTCATTACATGCATAGATACTGACTCACTATTACTCTAGTGTCCAAGATACGATGAGATCAAGAAATATTTTGAGGATAACAGAACCGCTTTGGGACTAGGAGCCATGAAATTTATCATACCTTCGCCCTTATTACGAAGTTACGTTGTACGCCACGGTGGAATCAACCTCACAAATTCAGAGTGGACCAACTTTTTTGTAGTAGCGAATGGTCATAAGGAAATGTTCACGTAAGGATCCCTCCTCATGTATCTAAGGCATTTTTGAACGGCACAATATACTTATAGATGAACAGATATAGTCACGCTGCACATGGAATGATTGGCTTACTCAAAGATGGCTGGAGGAGACCGGAAATCCCAATAGGACCTGTACGTCAACCATCACTACTGCGTCGAGTATCAACCAGACTTCAAACTTCTACTTCAACGCCCAAGCGTGATCAACCGCAGCCGCCAAGCGATAAACTAGCAAAAGTATTCGCAATTGTCTGCTCTGCTGTACTTAAGAAGGTTGATCCCCTAGAAGCAACATTAGATTTCTGCAAGAACAATTTTCGGAAAACGTGTAATGTTGCTTGGGAATTAAACAGGGGTCTCCTCCAGAGAAAGGGTTATGAGATCTCGGATATGCCAGATGGATTTCCAGAGGATTCAAAACATCTTGATAGATGCATATATTACTCGGAATTGTTTGATAACGAGGCTCCAAAAGGAATGGTTAGAAGAATGAGATTTGAGGCACCAGCGCTTATAGAGCCAGAACTACATGGCAGTAAAAAGTTGCGGAAGAAGTGTGTGTTTCAAAGTCAGGCTGTCAGATGAAATTATTAAGATTGAGATGTGGGATTTTATGTTTACCTCTGTATCTATTTGTTTACTTGTCTTCCACTTTTTCGTCACTAGTATCAACTCTCGGCCTTTATAGGATTTAAAAATCAACTATAGAGAAATAGGCGCTCCCAGATTATTATTCTAACAGCACATTGCTGTTGAAGAGACCGATGCGTTGATCTGCACATCATATAGGATGAGGCGTTTGATGAGCATGGGCAACCTGAGGTAAATTCATCATCCAGTTCTGTAACACTGCGTCGCAAGTATACATGATGTGATTTGCAGTCATTTCATAATCAAAGTAGTTTATTTAAGAATGAAGGGGCGATTGTTGAACTCTAGGCTGGTTGTAAGGCCATCGTGTTTCCTGTTTCTGGTAATAGACTCATGTTTCTGTAGCCTATCTCTCTAATTGCAAGCCAATAGCCTTGTTGGTTTCATATTTAATGGCATCCTACTTACTTCCAACTTGAACACTCTCTTAATCCCTCTCTAGAGTCTGTAATCACATCTTGGCTTTCCCAAATTCGTGTCCTAGAAGATACTTCTTCAAGCAAGCGACTATTCTCCTTACAACCCTGCTCTATCCTTTTCGAAACCACGCACATGATATATTATCTTCCATTGTCATACATCCGGCAAGTGGATATACTGATATCCCTCGAAAAATACATAGCTCTGCACTATCTAATTTCCAACAACGTCCTTGTTATCAACTATTCTGATCAACCCTTTCGCCCATAAAGCAGGCATAGCCTTCTTATTCGTCCACTCCGTCCACTTCCAGAACTTTGGTACTTCCTCCTCATCTCTATACGGCGTCCCGTCTACATTACAAGCTTCCATCTTCATGCTTTTCGGATTAAACCATCTTTGTCTTGAAGGTGGTGCAATACTCTTCAGAACTCCTGTTACTTCCTCTAAATCAGACACGGCGACTTCGCCCAAAAGAGTTCTTTGATAGAATGACTCGAAAGACTCTGGTGGTGGTGAAGGGAATTTTAAATAACTCATTCCGCTAGCTGAGACAATATCTCCATTGACTTCATAGATTATACCAGAGCCATCTGGGGAGGTTTCAATAAAGATATTGGTGTGATAGCGTATAGCTTGAGGCATGAGAGGATCTTGCATCGCGAGATGCCACTGGGTTTTGTAGATTTTGTAGGTTGGTAAAGTCATCCTTTCGTGCTGATATCGAGTAGGCATCAAAGAGTTGTCGTCAAGAATTGGTGGGGGAAGTCTGGAAATCCATCCATTTGCTAATCCTGATGCATATGGGGCTGAGGCTGATTTGCTGTAACTTCAAACATCGAACTACTGTTTATGTACGCAGTATATTGGGTAAATAGCGCTAGCTCAAGGACTTAAGACACTAGTCGTCCAAAATATCACGAAGGGTCACATCCTCAAAACCTATTCGAGAAAAGGTAAAAGCAATAAGAAGATGAAGACTGCAACAACCAAGCACAATGTTGCAGCTATAGTGAAGAATCGACGAATCACATTGTGTTCATATCTCTGTCGCAATCAACGGAGTACGTTCGTTGCTCTCCATCATTTCATCGAGGAGTCCTTATTAAGTTCTACCGAAGCTGGAGTCATCTAGACGATGAAGTTCAACCAAGAGTTTTTGACTAGGTGTATTGAATCGAGTTTCGTACGCGTCATGGAATGTGGGACAGAAATATAAATCTATCGAGCATTTCGTCTCATTGTCATGTCATCGCCGACGTCGACTTATTATCATTCGAAGCGGGGTGTCAATAACACGCTAAACACACTCCCGCGGCAGCAATTCCGCAAATGCGGGGAGATTGCGACAGCTCTACAATAATAATTCGCTTTCACAACTCCAATATTTCTTATATTTCGAACAATTGCCCCCTATCATTTGATAAAATGTCCCCTAAATTACCGTATCTTCCAAGACGGCCGTTCATAAGTCTGCGAAGTTCCATATCAAAACGTTTCGAAACAACAGTAACGCGCCAACCAGATGCCACTTCAGATTCACGATGGCTGGGTACGATTAAAGCTAGGATTGGAAAATGTATAATGTTTGGAATGAGTCGAGAACAAGTACGAGATGCAGGAAAAATACTCGAGGTACTGGGGCAAGATTGGAGGGAGTTGTTAGCTGGAAGACATGGTTATTTGGTGGATAAAAAGAGAGCTGGTCTAAGTCGACATAAGGTTGTCTGGGGGGAGATGGACTGCATGGTATATTCCCCTTCTAGGTAGAAGGAATGGAGAATTGTACCTTCCTGGACGCATTTTGAGGTAAATCAGGTAGCTAATTTGTAATGTAATACAGAAACATGTTAATAATGTCATGTACATACGATATGCAGAGAGTGCAAGAGTAAATTGGGCTCAGAATTATGCTGTCCACATCGATCCCCAGAACCAAGAAAGATGGAGACGAATGTGTACGCCAGAGGGCTATGGAATGATACTGAGAAGCATAAAGACGACGTATCTTTTTGTGAGTCTTTTTTGTATTCCATTGCACAATCAGATCGTTTGTATATCGTTACACTTTTACTAACAAACATTAGCCTATGACATGGCCAGATCACATTTCCGTATATCACAAACTCACCCATAAACCCAAAAGTAAAGACGAATTCTCTTTCAAATTGGACGTCTTAATCGTATCGGAATTACATCAGCGAGTAGCTGCAAGATGCGAGGAAGATATTGTGACGTATGATTATGTAAAAGGAAAGAAAGAGGGCTTACAACCATGGCTTTTGGATGCGTTTGCGAAGACTTGGGACGAGCAAAATTCGGCGATGAATAATGCACTAAAAAAGATCAAGGATATAGAAGAGAAGGTTAGGAAGTTGGAGGTTGACACCTGGGACAGGGCAGACGCGGTAGAGGATATGGGAACCCCGAAAAAGACTTGAAAGGCGAGAGCTAAGGCACCAAAAGTGATTGGTATCGATAGGCCAGCACATTTGCAAGGGCTGTAATCAGCTCTAGCTACTGAGGTGTGCCAAAATGTGTGCTGCAATTGGCATAGCCAGCTCACCAGTACTGACTCGGCAGCAGAACGAGAAGTCATCCGCGTCTGTAGATTTGGATAGTAGAGTAAGGCTTATACTGGGAGATTGATATTGCATAGAATGTCAATAATGAATGATAGAAGGATATTTAATTGCGTATAAAAATCTTCCGGACGACAAAACACGTGCCCCAGTGCATGCGGTGGGTATAGCCATCTCTCGACTTACAAAAACCATTGAAACAGAGTTGTTGCGATCTCCGTAAGCAACTAATCCCAATCCCAACCATTTGCCTCTTCCCTCCTTAAATGAACCATCGTTCACCCAGACCAATCCAAGCACTCTGCCTTGCATTATCTTAACTCATCTTCTGCACGATATCAGCAGACAGTCTAGCATCCACTCTCGTCACTATCAATGTCAAAACAACCATCTTTCATTCCTCGTCAAGCTATGCATATAAACTAGCGAATTGAGGTTAAGGAAGTGGAAATTATTTCTTTCTGCATGGTGGGAGTGAAAAGGGGGCATAGATTCAAGGGCTGGGTACGTTTGTATCCTTCTAACTCTATCGAACTTACAGCAATATCAATTTTTTGGGCTATTTTTTCACATACGAATCATTCATCCATGAGTCAAATCGGCGCCTTCGTTGCATATCAGTGAGATGGGATTATTCATTTCTCACATTCCCGCGAGGAAAGTTCTTCGAAATATTCTAGTTCCAAATGCCAACAACGTTTCCGGGGACCTATCCTATCTCTACTAAGATTCTGATTCAAGACACAACCAAATTCAATCAAGATGTCTTCTCATCCTCACACTGAGCACAATAAGAACCCCAATACATCTCAATAAGCAGCCCCACAATTTCCCACCACCCCAGCTGCACATCTCCCCTCTTCCTCCCTGGACACGCATAATGAAAATCTTTCACCATTTCCCAAACTCCCGGCCCCAAAGTCAAACTTGGCTGATATCCCCATTCCGTCCCAGTTTTCGTCTTCCTCTCCACTAGATACCACACCGTCCCATCTTCCTCTTCCTTAGAACCCCAGACTGCTTCTACCTTTCCCAAACTCCCCCCATTTGTCCCGAAATTAACCGGCCAGAATATATTGACAAAAAGGGTTTTCACGCATCTCAACATGAAATCAAGATAAGCAAGCCCTGATATCGGTGCTTTCAGTACAATCCATCCCCACCATGATATAGTCTTCGCGTGCCGTTTTGCTTCTACATCTCCCATATCGTAAATATCTCCGGGGATACCAGTCGGACCGGGAAGTTTGTGCCAGGCCATGGGTGTATACCATCCATACATTGGCTTTTCTATCTCTTTCTCGTTTCCTTCCGTCGATTCTGGTTCCGGATCAGGCCGCCAGTAAAATTCATAATTCATTGATATTTCACTCATGCGCAATTCAGTAGCTTCTCTATATCCAGTTTCCATCTAGAATTTCTGAGCTCGGTAAAGGTAAGAGAAGTGATGTCGACGAGGGGTCCAAGTTTGCGACTCTTTACCGTGTTTAGAAAGCGTCTGAATGCTCGTTGAGTGCTGTATTCATGACAGTATAAAACAAAAATACACATCATCTCATCTCCACTTCCACTTCCAACTTCCAACTTCCAGCAAGAACAAGAACAAACTCACCCTCTCCCATAGTTCTCCCAATACCCATTAACCTGCAACGGTGCGCTCACCATCAAGCCCAGCACTACCAACTCTAAGAATCCCTTATGCCAAAATTTAACATGTTTACTCGTTGCAAATAGAAATGTGTTCGGCGTCACCATATTTTTCAATTCGTGGTAGTATCGCACGATGTAATTTTTATATCCCAGTCCCTGCATAAAGAGTGCTTCGATCCTGCTCAGCCCGCGCGGAAAATAGAATGCTATGGCGGTGTCGGGGAGTGCGAAATCTTCTCCTGAGTTGCGTGTTAGTTTTTGTAAAGCAATATACGATGAATAACACATGACATGATAATTGAATCTAGCTATAAGCAGAATCAAGCCCCCTAAAAGTACCGAAAATAAAAACGAAACACTTACTCAAAGTCTCCACCCAACATTGAAACATAACCGATTGACACAATCCCTTCAATCCCTTCGCACCATATTCCACATCTAATTTCCATTCCTCTCCTTTCTCTTTCCTCCTCTCCTCTCCTCTCACCCGCCTCCCATCCATCTTCCCAATCCCAATACAACTGCCTTGGAAACCATCAAACACCCCAACGGTAAAATCTCACACCGTATAAAACCCACCTGCTCCGCATACAGCTCCGATGCTTTCCAATGGGCCTTCAATTTATGCCATACCGCAACCATCTGACGCATACGTAGCAGATCCTCCTCGGGTGGGATATTGCGACGTGAAATTGTATTTTTGACAGCGGGTTCCGACATCTTGGGCATCTAATCAAAACTCCCTTGCGTGTCAAAATCAAGTTGCAAATTCGCAAGATAGGGCGGATATCAGAATCAAATACGATTCTAGGTACCTATATTTTGCAAACCTTTAATGCGCTCACACTTATAGACAAAGCGGAATCTAAGAACATACAACCCAATGCAGATTGTTGAAAACCATGCATATATGCATATCGCACTTCTTTGTCAACAATATTCTAGAAGGGTCATGAAAGACCGAAAATTAGGCACGCACAAGGAAGTAGATGAAAACAGAAACGAACAATCCGAACAAGAGATATCCACCTATTAGATCACACGAAAAATGCTCAAGTTCCAGGAGAAGAGTATTAGTTAACTGACTGATGGTACCAGTACCAAAGAAACACAGTGATTAGTCAAAGCCTTGAGTGACTGTATGCCATATAAACATTGATAGTTTATTTGTGCTGTATTGTAGTAGTATCGTATAAACATCACTCGCATAAGATCCTGTTCAATATCGAAATATCGAAATACCTATGTATGTCATTATTCACCAAATCAATCAAAGTAGTGGAAATGAATTTGAAAAGGGGCAAAACAAGTTTATCATGTTGTTCTATACACTAACATGTATCTTGTTTTGCTTCATATATCTCATCTCATCTCAAATCACCCTCGCATACCCATATTCACCCCTTCCCATCTCCCACGCTTTGCCCGGTCAGATCTCATCGCTGACACAGTCACACCATCCACCTCTGAAACCTAATCATTACATGAAAACAAAACCCGATAAGAAGACCGCAAAAGAGAGTGAAAAAAGTCGGTTCGAAAATGCATACAACGCTCCACGCCTGCCAGTAGCCTGCCAAACCACCAATTTCCAAGCCCATGGAATAAACACAAGAAAGAAAAATAAACTCCTCCCCTTTCCGTTCATTGAAATCCATCCTTCTAGCCATTGAGCTTAGAAGTTGGAGCCTATGCTTTTGCTCCATGTATGTTCTAATCTCTTCGTCGATCATGGTGACTCGACGGACCGAAATCAGGTGGATCTTGATGGGGTTTCTTGGTTTTTGGCATCTTGACATTGAATCGGGCTAAGAGTGCTAGATGATCACTAGGGAAATGGTAGTGTGGTAAACCGGGCACTGTTCTCATGTACTCTTCATCTACAGGTCCCAACAAATCGGTATTTTCGAGTGCATTAGTCGAGTACCAGATATGATCAATGTGATCAGTGAAGCCGGGTGTGTAATTGGTCCATGTTAATTCTTGTGGACCATCGGCTAAGTTGGTATAGGCAGAACGAAGGGAGAAAGGGTGTTCAATTCCATCTCTCGTGAAATTTCCATATTGATAGTTGCCAAGGTCTGGATGATCTGGAGCAACTCTTCCAGTAGCTAACAATTCGTACACACTAGAATCTGAAGTAGAATTTAAATCACCACAAACAATAAGCGGTATTTGGGTCTTATTCGTGTATTCCATAGACGGGGCAGGCTCTGGAGCAACTTCCACAGGGGCATCAGGATCTGAATCGTCCGTAATAGTATACGCTTTTTTATCCTTGCATGCTGGGTGTCGTTGATATTTCTCGGCAAATTTGCTGATGCTCTCCATTAAAATTGCGATTTGGATTAGTTTGACATCAGCATACGCTGGATCCCAGAATATGTGTGCATTGGCAACAATAACGCGTGATCCAGTGAGGCGGTTCTCGAAGAAAGCTAACACTGCAATGTGATCCCTGGGCATGACACGATTGAAAATGTCATGTTGGTTTTTCATATCAGGTCTGTTAATTGCGATATTTGCAAAATCGATAAGTTGCTTATCGAGAAGAATGTATTTGTTGTTCTTATAGAAAGTTGCGCAGCCATCGACAGCCTTTGCAGCTGACTCTGACATAGTCTTGGCTCGTGACTTTGGCCACCATACACCTTTATAATCTTTGTATGCAAGTTTTACACTGAAAAATTCGCGGAAATTTTCAGCATCAACTTCTTGGAGACATACAAAGTCTGCATCTCGTTCTTCGATTTCGCGTAGTATCTCGTGCCTTCGATGCTCCCAATCTAATGCTTTAGATGGAACATAACCGTATTGACCGGGTCCCACATAGTTATCACATAAAATGTTGTAAGAGAAAACAGTGAACCGCTCGACGTCAGGGGCAACCGTTGTGCCATTCAGTAGATCAATCATTTGTCTAGGGGCGGGAGGAGGAGGTACTTGGACCAATTAGTCACGAGATAGAAATTGTAGACTTATGAACTCACCTGGGGCTTCCTCTTTAAGAGTATGAATAAGGGCTTTAGTTCCCTTCTCCATGATTTCACTTCTTATGGCAGGATCCATTTGTTTATTGCCTTCAATGCCTAACATCTCGAGTTGATAGAGTGATCCAAATGATTGTGGTAATGACGTAAGTTGATTATCGAACAGTAGTAAATTCTTCAGATATACACACATGCCTAATTCGGGGGGTAGAGTCTGCAATGCATTGTTTGAGGCATCAAGATGACGGAGGTGTCGCAATTGACCAATGGCTGAAGGTATCGATGTGAGGGCGTTGGATGCCACGTATAACTCTTGGAGGAAAGTATAGTGGAATACTTCAATTGATAATGCTCGTAGTCCAAGTCCGCTCATATCCATATTATGCCAATCTTGACGCTTAATAGTATCCGTATTCGAGGGCCTGTTTCGACTCGCATTCTCTGACTCTTCCTCGGTTGATATCGTTGTGGCTTTGTCAACAGTATTTTCCCCTGCTTTGGATCTAGCAAAATAATGCGCACCACTCTGTTTTGCCTTCTTTCCTTCCGCATACAAATCCAATTGTTTCTGCCAGTGTTCATTCATTACCTGAGCCTGAGCACTATGTGCGTTTGTCGTATGTCCATTTTGTAGGTTTGGAGTGAAAGTGGAAGCCGAATTTTGCATGCCAACAGAGGGGAAGTTTGCATGATGGTTCACCCCGTTGGAATTGTGTGCATTATGGTCTTGTTGAATATTGGCGTGGTGTTGATTATGCTGAGACTGATGTGTAGGAAAGTGAGGATATGGCATCATGCTTGCCATAGCGCCTCGTCCTGCGCCATTGACACGGCCATGCTGTCCTTGCTGATGGTTAAACATACCGTAAAGACCGTGAGCGGGAGATTGAGGATCTGGGGTTCGACTTGGGGATGGAGTATTCGTGTTAAAGGCAGACCGAATGTTATTTGGAGGGGTCCCAGTACGTATCAAATGTCTTGGATGGTGTGTAGTTTGAGGGTAATAATAGTTCCCAGCGCTCTGCTGTGAAAATCTGTAACCATCTGCCATTAAAACCACCGCAGATAGAGATCTAGCGGAGGCGTCGGCTCAGCTTTGTGAGCGCAGGCCGTTGAAGGAGATGGAATAAACCGAGGACCGGTTAAACTGGTGGTTTCGAAGCTGGAGATCGGTTTCTTCTTCGTTGGCACATAGGTCTCTCGAAAATATCTTCTGGAATATACCACGATATCAAAGTTACCAGTGGTGGGGTGCGCTACTGTGCGCGAAGCAATCGATATTGGAATCAGATAGATATGTATGTTTTCAAAGTTTCGGGACGGTGATTTGTGTGCGGCGCGTATTCGAAGTATTTAATCGACCTTTGGGCTTTCGTGAATGATCTCGCAGATGTAAAGAGTGAACCGTTCAAGTTGTAAGTGTCGGGTCTATTATCTTGTAACTGGTAAGTGGCTATCTTGAGATGTGAACACTGTTGAAAGGAAAAGAATTTGTCTTTTCACTTAAGAAGCAAAAGAAATAGTACTACCTTGGAATCAAGATGAAAACCTTCTCATACGTTTAACACTGCGAGGAAAAGAGGATCTTGTAGGATTGAATTCGCTGTATTGATGTTATCGTCAACTTCCTGCTTAAGATGTGGTTCACCCACTAAAGCTCCAACTAGGACTGAGCCGAACCTCAACATGGATGAGAGCTTAGCGTCAAAAAGATGAAATCACGTGAATCTCAAGCGAGTGACTCTTGGGCTTCAATTCAAAGTTCTCGATGGTATAGGATTGACAATTCTTAGACAAACTGAAACTATATGTTCTGACTTTGACTTTTTAAGAAATGTTATTAAAATCATATGATAGTATTACTTCCTCAATACACTTCAGGTTCTATAAAGTGAGTTTTCTATCCCATTTAAAGCATTAAGGTCTTGTTCCAGGTATAAACAATGAGTACTGCTAGATAGGTACGTACTTGCGATGTATGACAAGACGGTACTTTGTTGTCTCTTACATCAATTAACTTTGCTCTTGGAATGTTTTCAGTCTACTCTGTTTCATGTTTCGAACCCATTGACCTATAAGATGGTTACTTAAAATCTATTCGAAACAAGTAAATACTCCCAATCTTTCATGCTCCTGTCCAACTAGATTCTGATGAGGTAACATCCGTCCTTATCTAAGACTAAAAACTGTGCTATATGCAATATGAAATACATTTGTCCCATGTTATATATGCAAGAAGCCTTTTGTCCTATCTTTTGCTGCATTTTAGATTCTCGAGTCCCAACATCCTGCAAGGCTTTATTTGATCTGGAATTCTAGATTCATCCAATCATCAATATCTCATTTAACACAATTAGATTCATCCTTTCAGCATAATCTCACAAGTTGCGGGCGGTTAGTAAAGTCGATAGGATTTTTACGCACAACTCCGGATCAAACAGTTGCTTTGCAGACGGTCCGGAGAAGTCACTATGTCTGTCTGAAGGAGCAGCCACGAATCCGAAAAGAACACTGTTTAGTTGTTAAACGACTACTCGTGTGTGAAACCTGGGGTACGACGACACGGGGGTATAACTCAAACTGGTTGAAAGCTAACCCAACCAACATTAATCTCGGGGAAACTTTCAAAGGTACAAGTTTGTATCACCAATCGGATCATGATTTAGGTTGGGTGGTGATTGGAACTTCCCATTATGCAGGGTATATCTGCGAGTGAGCGCGGGGAAAACTACCAATGCTGAAGTTAACCCTCCGAGCCCTCCAGGAAATGCTCGCTTCCAATGTATTGGACGTCGAGTTGTAGGTCTTACTGCATACTCAATATTTTCAATTTCCCTCAATGAATCGATCTTTTCTTGAAACCCCGGCATTGGGAAATATGAATACGACCCTAGATATGAGTTCCTTTAGTTGAAGATGTATGATCATTCTCAACGAATTAGTTATCTAATTTGATGTTCAAAGTGATCTGATAAATGCATGATTTGTCTAGACTTAGCTTTTTTATATATCATGATATAAGGCTAGAATTTCCCCCTCCTTTTCCCCGGATTTTCATAATAAGGAATTAATACTCCGCCAAAATCGATGTTCTTAACAATTTAAATTGATATAGTCGAACATCATTATCAGCATCACAACATTACGAGATATCAATTTAGGATCCTCGAGGTCTTCGAAAGTCTCCCCATCATTGGTCTATGCGATACGGAAGTACTCGTACAATATTAGAAAACCCTTGACGCCCAAATGCCACCGGGTCGCTCAATCCGATCGATTTCTAGGATTTGCTTGTCTTTCTACCTGGTTTCCCGGTTGGATTTAATGCATAGGAAGGACTTTTCCATGATCCCACGTGCTATCAATCTGTCACTCGAATATACGAAGCTATATAGTTTCCAGCCCGATACGTATTAACCTGACTACTCGCCTTACTATCTTACTGCTTCTGTATATGGTCAAGAGATCACCTGTAATGCGGAAAGTTATACAAACTTTACTCGTACCTACTTAAATACTTCATCAAGCACTGCATTCACGAGTCACAAACATCTAACAGCGTCACATTACCGACACATACATATTTACTACTTTCATCCAATTCTTGCCCCCAGCTTCCCCGTTTTAACACAGAAGTCCATTCGTTGTCTGGAACACGAATACTTCAAAATTCATCACGATACCAAAAGTTGTAGGGGTTTTTTAATTAGGCAAAAATATCAACGGATTCCCTTGGGTACTGGACCGAAACCTATAGCCATTATACTCTAGGAACTCGTCACCTATAACGATGATGTATTAGTTTTTAAATTGTTCACCAATGAGGCCTGTTCGAATGATATAAAATCCAAGGAAAAGAGGATCATCATATTCATTCATCATGTCTGAAGCAGCCTTCTTTTATAATACCACGGTCCAGAAACCTGATCGTTCCAAACCGCCATCAGCACATACAAATATCTCAGTACATTCACAAGCACAACCCGTGAGACTATTTTCCAAAGGCAGATCCAGATCCCAATCCAAATCCAATTCACAGAGAAATGAATTGTTATTACAATTAGATCCCGATCATCCAGTTCCACCACTAAATCTACAACAAATTCACTCCTCTCCTCCCACTCTTGTTGGAACTCCTACATCTAGAGGCGATCATCATAAGAATAACGACCCATTTTCCGAGGTATTGATCAACACGAATACTACAACTAGCTTGACTTCGACTTCGGGTGTTGTGGGTGTGGGTATGCTATCAACCCCTTTACTCGATTACAAACACTCCGCAAATCAAACCAACAAAGCCCGGACCGCTTCAGAAGCGAAAGCAAAGCGCAAATCATCATCGACTTCGGGTCATTCTTCTCACAGCATCAAAAATGCAAGCGGAGTGGAACGGTATGCCTCCACCAATTCCGCCGTCCACCAGCAGAGAGGAGCTTCCGATTCCGTAGGAAGATCAAATAGTATCTCAAGTACCACTGGTTCGAGTTCCATTTCGAAAATAAATTCATTGGAGAGAGATCGTGATCGTGATCGTGATCCATTTGGATCATCATCACCAGAAGCTCTAATGGCACAACCATTTACGAAACGAAATGGTCGCCGATACCTACGAGATCCTTCATTGGCATATCCCCTACCATGCGATCTTGCAGAAATCCATCGGCAGACTCTACGGACTATGTTATTGTGTCAAGTCTTCAACGGCCCTACATGTTCATCAGCTTTCAACAATCGTCCTCCCAAACGAGTACTCGAAATTGCTTGCGGCACAGGCTTTTGGAGTGTAATGTGCCATAAACATTTTTCGCACAAAGGTCATTCTTCGATACAATTCACGGGTATTGATATCGCACCGCTAGCTCCTCGTATGGATGCAGACGATGATATGAATTGGCGATTTGTTCAGCACGACTTAAGAAAGACGCCTCTCCCTTTTCGCGACGAAGAGTTCTCCCTCATTATGGTCAAAGACTTCAGCATGGCACAATCTACAAAAGATAATCCGCAAGCTTTAATGGATGAATATTTACGAATCTTAAAACCTGGAGGTGTATTAGAAATATGGGACGGCGACCATACTATTCGAATGCTCCTATCACACGCACCACCAGATGCAAAGGACAAAGATAATTCTGTTCAAGCTCACAAACAAATACACACTAATGCAATGGGCGCATATACCATAACACCACAAACACCATTAGCAGCACCACAAAATCAATATCTCATAGACTACAATGCATGGATTTCCAAGGCCCTCGACACTCGAGATTTACCCACCATGCCATGTACCAGTATTCGACCCATGCTTCTCCAAGAAGCCGCAGTCCTCGAACAAATCGAAAGTCGAAGATTAGCAATTCCCCTTGGTGAAGTACGTTGGGAACGTGAAGGGGTCGGCGGATCTGCCACCTCCCCCAACGGACTTCATGGATCGAAAGGGAAAGCTAAAGAAATTGATCGTAAACACCTTACGCCAGGACAAGCGGCTCTTCGCAGAACAGCATTGATGAGCATTATACAAATGATTGAGAGTTTAGAACCATTATTGAAAGAAGCGAGTGGGAAAAGTATGGATGAATGGGATCGTTGGTGTGGGAATTTGATGACGGATTTGTTGAAGAATAATGGAACATCTTGGGGAGAGTGCTTGGAAGTCGGTGCTTGGTGGGCAAAGAAAAAGGATCCAAAGTCTGATTCGAATACTTGAGAGGTGATTTACTGCCTTCGAATCTATCTGGTTTTTCTCCTCCAATCTTCTTTTCTTCGTATGTTTATATTGCCTATTACCATTTCGATTATTTCCTCGGCTGGCCTCCACTATATCATATCTCTTATTATACATCCCGCGCATGCGAATAGATTTTCCACTTCATCCTCGTCCTAAGATATCTCGATTCTGCAACAGATATCCCTTCTCATGCTAAAACATCTCGACCCCGAAACAAATCTCTCGATATCGAAGTATAGAGCCTATTGGATATATCACCGATATCATATGTTTTCCGCAAGGCTTGTAAATACCTCCCACATCTGCATCTACGCCTGCATTTGCATCGGCGTATGCTATTCATCATTGGATATGATCGTCATCATTCTTTGTATCTTTGGCGCAGCGCTCGATACCTTTTAAGATAGTACCTGGATATACCCAATATGTATTTAATCAGCTTATGTTTCTATGTGTGTAAATTTGATACTGGTGTTTTTGTGTGAACCTCCCACTTTCATCTTCTCATGCTCTCATGCTCTCACAATGGGTAATTGAGTAGATGGAGAGAATATTTGGCGATGTGGTAATATAAGTGATGTGATGTGATGGGTGTAACGTACAATGCTTCAACTTCTACTCTCCCCAAAGCCATAGAATCATTAGCATATATATTCAAAAAAAGAATCCCCTGCGTCTCTCTTCTTTCTCCCCTCCCCTCCCCCCCAAACTCAAACCCAAACCCCCGATCCCAAATCCCCAATCAAACCTCAGAAAAAGAAAAACAACAAAAAAATTAAAAATTAAAAATAAAACACACACACACATACCCTTCCTCACAAACTCAGCCCGTTCAATCCCCGCGCGTATCTCAGCAGTCGTCGTCAAATGCGAATTACTCATAAAAGCACGGTGTAAACGGCTGCGGAAATAGGTGTAGCCGAGGGGGTAGGAATGGCCGAGGTGGAGGAGTTCTAAGAGGGAGGGGAGGGGAGGGGTGTTAGTTAGAGGGGGGGATGAGGGGAGAAGGGGAGAAGAGGGGGAGAATACCTTTGTAAATCCCAATTACCTCTCTCCTTAGACTTGTCGAAGATGACATTATGTAGGTAGGTAGGTAGATATATATGGAGGCAGGCAAGTTAAGGTATGTACGTATGTATGTATGTATGTATGTATGTAGGTATAGCACCTAAGTATTTCCTTTCCTTTGCTTCGCCTTCTTTGATTTGCTTTCTTTAATTCAAGCTACCCTACCCTACCCAAAAATTAGCTTATCAGCCCTTTTCTATCCCTATCGCCATCGCCATCGCCCTCGTCATCGCCCTCGCCATCGCAATCAGAATCAGAATCAGAATCTATCCTTCGATTTCATAATTATAACAAGACAATTCGTATCGAGAGTAGGTACTGGTGGTACTTACAATACGTGATTGAATCAATATACAATTGAATAATTGATCAATTGAACAACCGAATGACTAGTCCCAGGTGCGTTATCAAGAATTTCGTGCCTTACATACCTAAGTACGTACCTAACAAACGAACAGTCAATGACGATATCTTATCCATCGAATTTCAGTTGTCATGCCGAGGCATAAGAAGATAGGCACTCGTCTAATTTAATATAAGATCTTACGTAGTCTACGGTCTAATGTATCTACCGAGCAGCCTAGCTACCTAATAATGCGAACACTCTCTTAAACTTCTCTACCAAATCACTAATCGCATAATTCATCGAGCCCAATTATTTCATTCTCATTCTCATTAACGTACACTCATTCATGTAAAAATACCAATCATACCATCCATCGTATCGTACCCTTCACAAACACGTATACTTCTCTCTCGTCCAAATAACGCCTGCCTGTGAATTTCCCTCCTTCCCCTTCTTCCTCTCCTTACTCATTCCGTAATGAATATCAAATTCTCTCATTCCCCTTTCCACCCCCGAAACCTAAACAACAAATCTCTTACTTCCTTCCACCAACCCATCCATCAATTTGACAATACTTGTCCAATCAGGACTAAACCTCCTCGCTTCATCCAACGCAGGAATAACTCCCCTCTTATTAGCATCACTCCACAAACAAACTACTCTTCCTGTTCTGCCCTCCTCACCCGGTTTCATATCTTCTCCTACCGCCCATTCTACATCGACCTTCCATTCTTTATTCCAATCTCGACTCCATAACTTGATTTGATCTCTTCCACTATCCGGTACATCATCCCATCTCTCTTCCGTTTTCGCTCCACCATGAACTTTGAACTCCGAGAATGGATCGTCAAATCTCAAAATACAAGCGCGAGTCTCCAGGCCCGAGATATGGAATGTAGCTTTATTTTCGTTTGGAACCCTGGTAACATTATATGTGAGCCAATCCGTATATTCCTTCTCAGGCGGAATACCATCCACAACATTATCAACCACTTTAGGAGCAATGCCTTCATAAGAGCAAAATGAGAGTCCAGAACGAATTCGAGGATTTTCTTCACAATTGATAGTTTGACCTGCTGCGCTTGGGATATAGGCGATGATTTCGCGAATATATTCTTCGATTCCTACAAGCGTAACTTTATTAAGGCCAGTATCAAGGTCCACGGTTTGTTGGAAATATGCTTTGTATCGATTATTAGGCGAAAAAGGGAAGGCGACAAGGTTGTAGATGAGAGTTCCAATGAAGACCAGGAAAAAGAATGTTGGCATATGATGTGTAAGTCGATGAATGAAGGGTGTTACTGGAAGTAATAATAGAATGGAGAATACAGCAACAACAAGGTATGGTAAAAGAAGTGGACTACCATCAGTTCCCGTTTGATGTAGAGCAGCTACTAAGAATAGACCAACTTGTCCGACAACAATTAGTATGAATGGACCAACAAGGAGATATTGAACCAGCCAAGTCCATATGGGTAATTTGGCAGACCATTCCTGTTCACTTCCGTAAGGATATTTCTTATGACCTTTTTTATCGTGAAGATCAGCTGGCCCATCATAAGCTTCTGGGACAATATGTCGGTATCGATTAGCAAAAGTGGTGCTAACTGAAGAGCGCTGTGTAGGTGCTCCACCTCCAATAAGTGGAGTTGTCTCATGAGGAATTGCCAATCCGTTCACATTATATTCTGAGTCTTCTTCTTGTCCCACTCCGTTGTCAGCATTAGCTTCGTCGGCCCCATTAGCCCCATCAGTACCCATTACGGCTTGATGATGAGAATCTTGATTGCCGTCATGGTCATGTTGAGCATTCTCAATGTATGTAGACTTTTTAGGTAACGCAAATTGTTCACCAATGGCGATCAAGGTAGCAAGGAAAATTGCAGCTTCGTAAAACACGAACAAATAACCACCGCTTATTTTGAAGCGATCTTCATATACTGTAGCAGCCACAAGAATAATCCAACCAAACACGAACAACCACATAAAGGCATAACCTCTTTGAAGTGCGGAAGGTCTAACAAAATTGCAACCAGCCATGATGAACCAGAATATCGAGAAGAATAAACTTGCAGACATACTCCATACAGAGTAGGGAGAAGAGTAGACAATCATAGGATTGATTTTGTTAATCAGCGATGCGCAACCAAAGGTAATGGTACTGGTAATTATCAGAGTGATAGGATACCGAAAGGCACCACGCCATCCACCAAGAGAAATAGGTTCGTCTTCAGGATTCTTAGCTTTGATAGATCCAGCAAAGAAGTAGAATTTGTCTTGTCGATTAAGAAGATATGAAACGGCGAAGAGCATCAACGGGGCTGCAATGAGTAAAGTAAGTGACCAAGCAAAGAGAGTTCTCAGCTTGAACACTGCAAAAACAGTGCCAAATATATCGAACCAAACACTATCAGAGCCTTTTCCATTGCTAACTTTTCCGATTTTATCGTCACCACGTGGTCCCAAAAATGTATTACTAGTATCCTTGGTAAGAGATCGAGTAGTAGCAACAGATGCTGATAACATGTGCCATAACGAGTCTATCGATGTATGTTTAGCATCATCTTGATCGGTATGGTATTGAGATCTTGGTTGCCAAAAAGCAACGTCCAATCCACGATAACCTTCTGCTCGGAAAACAACATAATCGGTTTCACTTCTCACATATCCTAATGAAAATCCGTCCGAACTAACAACTGTCCCAAAAGGATGTTTGGCATGTGCATAAGCTCGAGTGACCTCGGAATCTGTACTCCGGAACAAGGTAGCTCTACCACCAGCCCCAGCGCCTTCCAGATTCAAGAAAGTATGAACAAATTTTGCCATTGGATGCGACAAAAATGCTTTCGCACCATATAAGCCATCCTCTTCACCATTATTAAACAGGGCAACAAAGCCTTTCTGTGGTCTATTCTCCGGTGTCGTGAAATAACGGATCAACTGAAGTGCTGTAACAACTCCTACACCATCGTCTGTAGCTCCAAAACCCGTCGAGACACTATCAAAATGGGCATTGACCATAACACCGCCTTTGCCATGAATTTTTCCTTTGGAATCAACGGATCCAGTCTTCCACCACTCTCCCTCTTCATCATCACTACCTCGGATATAACATATGATATTATTTCCTTCAAAGTATGTGCTTATCCCAAGCTTCCGTCCTTTAACTCCAATACTGGTGAGAGCATTGCTGGAATAATTTGAACGTAAATCATTGAATACAGTAACCGCAGGCGATTCTTTACGTGTTCGCAGATCCTCATGGTAATATCCTGCAGTATCGTCATTGGAGTTACTGAGACTCGATACCGAATCGGGAGCTTCGGCGTCGAAATCGGACTTGATTTGAGTTTCAGAGATAGTGGCGCTGTCGGTTTCAGTAGTATACTGAATCTGATTATGATTAAGTATCTCATCAATCCTCTTCAATAACCAATCTCGCACATCGTCATTCTTGCGACTATTGAAAGGATGATAACCATCACTCAAGCTTTGAAGATCGAGCCATGCTTCCGTAAGATTTAAGCCATTGTAAAGAGTAGGATCATCAGGAGCTGAAGGTACAGTCTCTTGAATGATGAGGAGAGGTATAAAAACACCGAGATAAATTATGACGGTTACCAATGTAACCGCCATGGGAACAAACGCAGATGGGTTATAGCATTTCATGGTGAGTCGCACAGAGAAGAAGAATGATAAGTTTCCAAGTATTGTTTTCGCTCGAATTAAGAATTAATTAGAACCAGTCAAAAAGCCATCTTAGGGTATCGCAATGAGAGATTGGATTGTAGGTATGTAAGTCTTACAAGACTTTGTAATTTGATGTACAATGTAATGTAGAGAAGTCGTGAAGAGCGGGAATGATAGAATGATGGAAATGATGGGAATTGATAGAATTGATTCGTTCCAAGCTTAAAGCTTTGGCTATCTAGGTAGGTACTAGCTATGTATGGTAGGCGCGGGGTGTAACGGACCAGAGTTTGACCGGCGTATCACACTGATGGCATCTAGGTTGTTAGGTACTCTTACTAAAAAAATTTATACGAAGATCGATAGTTCTTAGCTTTTATAATCCTCGTAGATAGCGACTTCTAAAAGTATAGATATTGTCATATATGTATAACTCTAATAAAGCTACTAGGTAGGTGATAGCGTTTCAAAATAACCCTCACTATAGATTCCAGGACGATGAGAAGAGAAGGATATACTCGAGTAGTATTCATTACCTTTGATATCACAAACATCTCAAGTACATGTTATTGAAACTTTGATTGAATGATTCTTTGCTTGTTTATTTTGCTCGCGCTTTAATACAAAGCAAAGCATTAAAATGAGTTGGATTGAAAATTTAATCTACTTTCCTTCATTCTTCCATTTCTTCTCCTCAATCCCTATCATCCTCCCACTTCAGAATAATTTTCTCGACATAACTTTCACGCGTGCAACTACCTTCTTCTCTTTCGCAAAGAATCCATATAGAATCCCTTCTCATCCATATCTACCCCATCAGAAAAAAAGAATACCCCAAGCCTAGCTCCAAACCATACTTAAAATTCCCATCCCCAGATGTATTACCATCCATCCCATCCTATATTCTTCCCACCTGGCCTAAAAGCCCAAAAGTCTAACCTGCCTACCAACTTGGATATAAAACGTCGTTTCCTCTTCTCCCCCGTCTCCCCTTCCTCCCAATTTCCCCAATAGCAATCAGCATCCGTTCATGCAAACAAGCATCCAGCAAGCACCAAACCAACCATCCATTAACATAAAAAAAAGTCGAACGCCATCCACACCTTTCAAATCAATCTGGAGGATTTAAAACCCATCCATCTTCCATCCCCATGCCAGAAGAAGAAGAAGAAGAAGAAGAAGAAGAAGAAGGTGAACAAAAAGGAAAGAAAAGTTAAAACGCCAATCCCGTCTTTGTTTTGAATAAACCCATAAACACAGAGGTATTTTATTCCTCGTTTACCTTTTGAGGTGGCAAGATTCGAAAGAAATACCTCAAAAACAAATGACCACATCGCGTACAATGTACAGAAACAAATAAAATAATCATACAAACAAGAACCTGAACAAAACATCCCCGATTGCCGTACCAAAATCTTAATCTCATCTCAAAACATTATCGTCAGTGAATTCGTCGAGTTGTGTATTTCATTCTCGTGTTACTCCTTTTTTTTACTTTGCGTCAACCCGCAGTCCCGTCAGACTCCTGCTTATCCGGCATCCCAGCTGGCATTGGTGGATTACCATTTTTCCTCTTCCAGAAATGTAATCCGTTCATTCTGAACCGACTGGGTTTCTTTTTCAAATTTCTCCCCATCTCCGCTAAGACTTTAAGATCCGAACTCGCTTCGGGCAAACTCGATCCATCGTTTGTAGAGTGATTTGATTTGTCATAGCCCGCGGAAGAATGACTCGAACTATTAATTAGTGGGGATGCATGAGTAGGTGTAACAGCTCTATCATTATTCGAATCCTCGCTCGCAAAGCTCGTCGCTTGAGTGCTAGGTGAAAAGAGGCTTTTGTTGTTCGCTGTTGCACCTGCAGACCATTCTCCAGCAGAACCTGAGTTGCTACCCTCAGTTGTAGTTTCACTAATTCTTTGGTTTGGCGGGATGAATTCTTTAGGTGTGGGTGGATCTACCACTACCACATCCGTAGAAAGGGATGGCTGAACCAGTACGCCATTGATTTGTCGATCTCCATTTGCAAAGATTTCTACGTCCTGGCTAGGGTGATCGAGAAGTCCTGGTGCACTTGCGGTTGCGTAACTCAGTTGAAGGTAACTGGGTTTTGATGATCTTCGATCAGGCAAGGTCGCTGACTGGGGAAGTTCTATTGTTCCCTGTTTCGTGCCTTTGGGCGATTCATCGTTTGAATATTGTCGAAATGGGCCTTTGTTAAGCATTGCTTGGACACGAATGTTTGAGGGTTCACCTAATTTCGAGGTGACATCTTGGCTAGCAGATTCATCTTGAGATGGTTGGGCAATACTCATCGTACGGGGAGAGCGCATGCCTGAGTGCATACTGTCAGGAAGCCCCAAGAACCCGTCTTCTTGTCTCATTCTCTCTTGTTCTAAAGCTATCCTGCTTTCCCAGGCAGCTTTATTTCTCTCCAATTCCTCGACACAAAATGCCATACCAGGCATGACATCAGTCACACCACCAAACAATGGTATGGCAAACATATTCATAAAACCTATTTGAGATTTGCCAAGTTCAATGACTTCTCGAACAGGAGCCGCATACAAGGCCGTTGGTATACCCAAATCCTGTTCCATAGATGCTTGACGAGCGAACTCATCAGTCAATATTTCGGTCCATCGAGTTGCGGTATCGAAATTTCGTGCCTGCATTCATGTCAATGATTGAGTTTCTTTGGTAGTGTCCATCTAACATACCACGTTACTTATGTCTGCACATTTGATTAGTAAAGAGCAGGCGAGTGTTCGTTGATCTTCGATCGTTCGACCGTTCCAACCGTCAGTAACACCGCCATTTTCATGTAGCTTTTCCTGAAGATAGCCAAGCTTCTTCATGTAATCGAAATGCAAACCCATATCTGTTGCCAAGATTGTGCTTATCATGAGATGTCGCATATCACGCTCCTCGAAAGCCGCGAGCCAATGACGACGCAATATTTGTGAGTAAGCTGCGCAATGGAATGATTCAAGGACGGATCGATCATTATAAAGTTGAGCGAGTGGTGCATTTAGATGTACAAGAAATGCATTGTTGACACCAGGGTGACCTACATCATGGCCAATGGCAGTAATCATTAAGGTAAGAGCATCAAATGGTCTAATGAGTTTGGCAATCGGCGATGATTTTTGACTTGTCGTCCCATCTGGGCTGGGTGGATATTCTGGAAGGTTACCTAACCGGACGAGAAAGTGAAATATGGCTTGAAGAACATCGACGACATGACGAAAATTATGATATGGTACAAAACTATTGTATGCTTCTCGGCTGGTGATGAGAAATGCGGTCAGGTTTTCTGCAACGGATGTCAGCATGGCCGGGGCCGGTTATCACCCGAATCATTTGTTCTGGAACGCACCTGTAGATATCCGCCACTTCTCCAATTCTGGTACAGAGAGTGCATGCTGGAACATTAATGATGATGCGTAAAGAAGTTCATCGTCCTCAAAATCATGAGCCGAAAAGTGCCAAGAACTAATGGCCTGGGCTATCAATTCTCTCCGATCTAATGGAACCGTCACTCTCCATTGGCCATATTCTTCTACTTCTTCACTATTAAGCGTGCAAATTCCTTCCATCAATCTAGATACCATTTCTTCTCTTAAATATGCATAAGGTTTTTGATCCTCAACACCGACCCATGAGCGTTTCCTTCCCCTCTTCTTCTCCAACAATACCCTCTGATCCTTGGATGCATCTTTGTGCGCGCGATACGCATGTACTGCCAAACTGGGCAATCGTTCTAGTAAAAGAGGGCTGGTTATGACATCCAAAGCTCCGATGTCCAAAAGTTTCATGGTCCTTCTCTGATCTAATGGAATGTAGATGCCGGTCGATTTTCGATTTTGTTTGCCCATATCATATCCGGTTGCAGGAGCGGGTTCCGACCTCGAACTCATACGATTTTTTGCCGAACCTATTGAAAGACTTGGCTCCGACGAGGAAACCACGGCGACCGGGACAACGAGCTTCGAGAAGCGATGTTGTTGAATTTCGGATGCGACCCATTGTAATAATTGTATTCCATATACCTCCCCAAAATCATCATCCAGCATTCCATCATTCTGTTGCTTGGAACTGGGCGATGGTGTCCGGACATCCCTTGCAGGTCGCTCATTCACTTGATCATCATGCGGAATCTCTATTAAAACGAGGGTAGGTATTAAATCCACGGTCGATTCGCGATTCAGGTCGGAAACTTTCGACATGCAGGACTTGCCCGAGGTACACAAGTGAACTATATTTTGTCAATTCCATCATCAATTGTAGTCCAGCCCAAGACCAATTGAACCTACCTTCAGTGAAAGAAGTCAATAAAATATTCACATTATTATCAACCGGATTGATCGCTCGTGGTGTCGTCGCGCCATCCGTGGTCGGGGCCGAATTTTCCAAGGTCGAGACATTGGACACCACATCCTCTCTTCGCACCAATTTGTCCTCGAGAGCTCTGCGATCCACGTAGACAATGTTGCATGCGGCGTAGTCCATTACTGCCACTATCATTCGCACACCACAACACCAGATCTATATACCCGCTCACCACCAATATCCGCGGGCTTTTTGACCAATATGAAATGGTAATATAGGCAGTAAAAAGCAAAGGAAGAAAAAAGTCAATTGATTGAGCTCGACAGCCCAATTACCGTGTCGCACGGGGGCAAGCTGGCTCGAGCGCAGCGCCTTTTTCTTTTGGATCGACCGAGTCTCGTTTTGAAAATCAATCCCTTGTTTTCCCCTTCTGTTCAATGTCTTTGTTTCGGATGTCGGTTTCTCCTACGAAAAGTCGATGACGATATTTTTATTCGCGCGACGATTTTGGTATGAAGGGACCGAGGGAATTTCGAAATTGGTATGAAAGAAAATGCAACCGAATCTCGTAAAAGGAATAAAGTAGATTGGAAGTGTTTCGCAATGACAGGGAAGCCCTGTACGTGTAATAGAGAATCGAGGTAGTTCTGGACTCTGTAGTGTAACGGAAGTGGAAATTCGACTAATTGGAGTTCAAATGGATGGTGATGAATGTGGAATAAGTTTCGAAGAGTGGATATAATTGAAAAGAGGGGCTTTTGGTTGAATTTGATCTTGATCTTGATCCTAATCCTGATTTTGGTAATGGTATTGGTATTGGTATTGGTCTTGAGTCTTGAGTCTTGTTTTTGATTTGGGTGTTCTGAGTCTTTCAAAGACAGAAGCAGCAGTACATGTATCTTGTGAGGATTGGGTTATTGTGTAGTATGGTATTATACAGAATGTAGGTAGGTATAGGTTGAGAAGTATGAACTTCTCATCCCTCCTTCTCACAAATTTCTTTCAAATAAAAAAAAAGTGGTCAATTCGATTCGCTCGAGTACATACGAGTACTCGTTACGGTGATTTTGTATGTGTGTGTGTGGGTGTGTGTGGGTGTGTGTGGGTGTGCGTGGGAGAACAATGCCGTAGGGGAGGGAGGGGGAGAGAAGGGAAATAGGAAATCAAAAGAATGACATTATTTTGATTGTATTTCGTTGTCGCAATGGAGATATAGAATATAGAATATAGAATATAGAATGTGATATACGCTATACGCTATACGCTATACAACAATAGAAGAAGAAGAAAAGATGTCAAGTTGGTATTGAAAAAAGTTATAAAGAATTGAAAGGTGCGTCTTTTTTGGAGGGGAGGTGAAGCTCTTCAGGGAAAGTCCTTGGGTTTTGATTCGAGTTCGAGTCCAGTTAGTGTTGTTGTTGTTGTTGTTGTTGTTGTTGTTTGTCGCCGGTGTATTTATTTATTTATTTGTACTTTTGTTTCGCTCGTTCGTTTGTTCGATCGTCTATATGAAAGAAAAGACTGATTGAAGTTTGATGTATCATTAGTTTTGGAAGATACATTCAACTGTGTGATATACTAGGTAGGTAGATGTAGATATATAATATGAGAAAGAATTTGGAAGAGAGATAGATACGTTTAAAGACGAGGGAGGGGGAGAGGGAGAGGGAGAAGGTAGAAAATGGAATGAATACCCTGTTTTTTTTGGTGAGAAAGAAATGGAACATCCCCCCGAAAAAAGGGAAGGGGGAAGAGAGAGAGAGAGATTTAGGATGTAAAATTGAGAAGTTGAAAGAGAGTTTGAATTTAGCTATCTGGATGAATGAAGAATTATGATTGGATCAATATTGAATTTTGCCCAATAAGGCTAAGATCTAGAAGGATTGATGGAAGTTACGGAAGTTTTGGAAGGAATTTAAGAAGAAATCAATAAGGAGGGAGCAGGTAAAAGAAAGAATGGGAAAAGCCATAAGCCAGCCATGGACCATGGACCATGAGCCATGAGCCATCAGCCATCAGCCATCAGCCATCAGCCATACCTGGTAAGTCATACCTAGCTAGGTCTTTTACTATTTTACTATTTTACTATTTTACTATAGCTCCAACGAGTAACGATGAACCTAAGGAAATGGAGAATGGAGAATGGAGAATGAATAATAATGGATAATGGATCATGGATCATGGATCATGGAAGGGAACGGTAGATACCCTACCTAGTCAATTAGTAAGTATCTAGTATCTATCGTAATTCGTAAAGGAAGAGAGGAAAGAGGGAAGGGGCCTTTACAAGAAGTGGATAGATTGATTGGTTAAATTTGAATGATTGGATGAGAAATTATGGATTCCTTTTTCTTACTTTAAGGTCTAGATGGGAGATAATTGATTTGATTGGGTGAATGTGGAAAGGCGTCAATTTGGTTTAAAATTTAAATGCCATATGAGGTATGAGGTGTGAAGTGTGTGATGAGGTATATCTAATACCTAGTGAGTATGTGATATGTGGTATGTATGTATGTATATATATGTATGTATATATATGTATGTATATGTATAATTGAATGTATAGTTGAATGTGTCCAAGTAGGTAGGTATTAGATACTAGATATTAAATACTAGATATGAGATACTAGATACTAGATACTAGACAGGTAGCATATAAAAACAACAAAACCCAAAAGTTTAGGAAAAGCTTCGATGCAAAGAATCCCTAGATACCTTACCATACCTGCACCTGTACCTGTGCCTGCACCCATCTAAAGAAAAAGCAAAGAAGGAATTTTAGAACATTTTCCTTCTTCCATAGATACCAGGTATGTAGGTGCTCTCCGTCCTCTTCTCTCCGTACTCGTACCCAATGAGTAAAAGAAGACTCTTTCTCCACACACAGACATACACCTCCATCCTTACCTACCTACCACTGATCAACATGACCTCGACCTCGTTAACGGTAGGACGGTAGATACCGGTAACCTATCACCACTCCTCAAATCCCAATTCGCAGGCAAGTCGAAGCGAGAAAAGAACATGACAATGAAAACGAAACGATTTCCTAGATAAACGATGGAAAATCAAGTGAGAGAAGCCTTTGGAAATGTTCTAGAAAAAGGTTCTTCTATCAAGATCATATGGGTATGGGGAATGGAAGAGAAGTACAGCGAGTGATAATTTTGGGTTTCCGTTTGATCATCCGCATCCATCATTTTTGGGTCACATTGATTTTCCTTATTCGGATTCCATCTTTCGACAGAGTATCATTGGTTCATTCTTACCTACTCCATGTTATCTAACTCCGAGATCTACATCAGCGTTGATGAATGCGTATTCGAGTACCGGTACTTATGTAGGTATGTTGTTGTTGTTGTTGTTGTTGTTGTTGTTGTTGTTGTTGTTGCTACTGTATTAATAATTAAGAGAGGAAAGAAACTTTAACAACTAATTACTGGAAGAAAGTTAAAAGATTTCAATCCAAGAACTATTTGTTTTTGACTTCATCTTAACCAAATCCTTCGATACATTTGTATTTATACTCCTCGGAAGAAAGGACTTTTCGGAGGTTATTGTTATTCCATAAGATGATCGTGATCTCTGTGATTGTAGATCAAGATCAAGCATATGTAAGGTTACCTACCCAGAAGAATGCTTGATAAGAATCTACTAAAAGTATGATATGACCATCCATCCCTATATCACCAACGATATAACATTCGAATCCAATATCAACACAACTTCACACTCTCCTTTCACCACCCAAATCAATATATCCATCCATATTAATCTCCAAACCACACCTCACTCCAACCAAATCCCCATTATCCAAATACAACGTAGGTAGTCAAGATAGACTTTATCTTTAGTTTCCTTAGACTCTTTTCCTCTCCAAGACATTTAAGCAAACCCCAACTCTAAATATATAAGATCCAAGACAAGAAGATGAACTCTCTTCTGATGAAATGAAAATGGATATGAAAACGTGCTAGTTAAGAAACATCTACGTCTACCTATTTACCCTCGATGATTAATCATCCACTTCTTTATTTCTTCACCTCACTTACCACCTTCCTTTTTCTTTACCTTATCATGATTGATCACCTAGGGCTGTGACTTTTTTCCCTTTCTATATTGGCCTTCAAGGTTCAACTCCGAATCTCATTTCATCTGATCTGATCTGATCTGATCTGTGCACTTTCTGAATTATCTAGATCTTCTATGAATGGTGTGTACAAATGTGTATGAATGTAGGTGTATGTATGGGTGGGGTGTATGTAAGTATATACCTACCTACCTACACACCGAACCTCAAACCTCTTTCCATCCATCCATCCAAAAAACAAAAAAAGTTATCTCCTCAACTCTACACACCCACACACCTATACACCTCCATACACACATACCCAGAAACCCACCAAACTCCAACTACCCCCCTCTCCAAAACCATCCAATCAACCCATTCAAACCCCTTCCCCTCACAACGACATGTTTCAGCTTCTTTCCATCTCCATCCTATTGGTCGTCATATTCACCAGGTATACGCCTTACATCCCAATCACGACATGGTCGTATCACCTTCCACAAATGTGTTTTGAGGTGCTTGACGCATGTATAGTATAATGTATAATGTATTATGTATTATAGGTGTAGTGGGGATATAGATACTTTTTCTGTAAACCCTATTCCTTATCCATATTTGTTATAAATACTCATTCATAACATATAAATGAATAGATGAATGGTACATGTTGGTACATGTTCATACCTACCTATATACCTACCTACCTACCTAGTGAAGGTATCAGGACTCTGTATACAGAATACAGAGGATAGAATACTATAGTGCAGTGCTGGAAGATGGTATGATATGGTATAGTATGCCATTAAGGAATAGTTACCAAGTGGGTAGGTATGTATGAATTACTACACTACACTACTCCATTCGAGTGAAACATATCCAACAACATATTGTATATACATCAACAATGATATTCTTCTTTTTTGTATGATACTTTTAAAGAGCCCGATACTTTTACATGATATTAGGCATTTTGAAGAATCCGCATCATCTAAATTACCCATCATTCTATTATCCAATGATTCATTCTCGATTCCCGTTAGAAGACACAGGTAGGTATATCGTTCTCTCATCTACAAAGTATACATTATCTAATAATATATATCTTTATTCGCTCTTCGATTCATCCATACTCGAATACATATGATATCCATCAACACTATTCCCCAGCTCTCTTCATCTCATCGCTTCTCCCTCCTAAAGTATCAGGAAAATACCCGAACCTCTTCCTCTCTCCCTCTAAAAAACACAACACAACTCAACTCAACTCAACACCATACATCATAACTCCTCTCCTATCTAAACCAACTCTCAAATCCCTACACAAAGCTCTCATCCGAGATCAGATCTCGGACCGAATTTCCTTTTTAATTCATTTCATATTTCATATTTCATAGTTCATATCTGATAAAGATACCACCTACCTACTTCCTTCTCCTTTATAGACGTCTAATCTAATCTGAATGAACTGAATGAGAAAATAATGGAGATATCCGGGTTTTGTGATGTAATATAATGTAATATACTTTGATATGGTGGGTTTGGGTTTGGATAAAGAGAATGAGAGAATGAAGACAAAGGGGTTCCGAGATTCAGGATTGGGATTGGGATTGAGATTCAGATTTGGAAATGTAGAATTTTTGTTTCTGTTTCTGTTGGTAGAGTCTTGTTTCTGTGGTTTATGAAGGATGAGATGGATAGGATGAGTGTATGAGGTTACAATAGTATAATGTAATGTATTCATATACTCATAACTCATTACTACTGGAGGTTACGAGTGATATGTGTATATTCCTACTTAGTACCTAGGTGTATATAGTGAAAAAATCATGTATATGTAAGATTTTACACGCGCACGATATATCTATTTCAGGGTAGGTAGAGTGTAAGGAAGTAAATAGATATTCGGAGAGGATAATTGTTACTTATTTATTTATTTATTCATTCATTGTTTACTTTGATGATTAGTAATTAGTAATAAATTTCTATCCCTCTTTCTTTCTACATGTGGAATACTTGTTATAGAAGAGTATGAGTTTGCTGGGAATTTTGATAGATGGAAATATTGGTTTTTATTTTTTTCCTCTTTGGATTTTTCTATTTTCCTATCCTATTCCATGAAACTACAACTCCAACCTTACATTTAAGAATCCATGGAACAAGTACTCTTTTCGCACATCACTAGTAGTATACCTACATATATATTCTTCGCGCAAGGAGATATGAGATCGGGCGTCAGAAGTCAAGCAGCCGCGAGTTCGAACTTTTCTCGTGTAATTGCTTCTTTGGATATAGAAAATGGGAGGGGATGGAAGGGCAGAGTGGATGAAAATGCTTGGGGTGTGTATATGGAGTAAGGGGGAGACACTTTTATGTGTGTATGAGAGAGAGCGCGTATTAGTTGTAGTGGATCTACTCTGGTCTGGTCTGGTCTGATCTGACCTGCTCTGATATATATTTCTCGATTCTATATCTTTGATAGGGGTGTGGAATGCGATGTGGTGAGATATGATACGATCTAATCCAATCCAGATAGATTTGAGGAACGAGGGACGTACAAAGATCCAGCTATATTAAGTAGTAAAGTCTCGAGAAATAAAATGTGTGGGTGTTGAGTAAGTGCGTTCGTTTGCTTAAGTGTTTTTTGATTTGTCTCATGTGTTTATCGATGGAGAAGATGAGTCGGGATGGGATGGGATGGGATGGGATGGTTCTTCTGTAGCAATATAGATAGATGGGTATCAATTGTATCGCATAATAAATATGTGCAAGAGCTGAAATTTTGACATAGAGTAAATGGGATATAGATGCGTGGTTAGGGAGAGTCTTTTCCTTTCTATCTTGCCTCATGAATGAATGAATGAATAATGTGAGTTAGAGAACGGAGTGACGAAGAGCGGACGCCAGAGGGGAGTATGAGGAGTGGATTTCTCATAATGTACTTCTTATATCTACTATAGTCTGTCTCTATGCTGTTATTTATGCACCAAGCTCCTTTGTTTTTGTAGAATGGCTTTATTAAATTTGACCACTAGGTTATCAATGTACTCACCATACATCGAACACCACCAGACCAGACTAGACCATCCACACATCATTACATACTAGATATCAGATACTCTCCAATATAAACCCAGCATCGCCAATACCACAGCATTTATCCATTTGGGTCGACTCAGTGCAAACAAAATGAAAGATTCGCTCAAAGGTATATCATGATAGATCGGTCATCCCTTTGTTGGTTCTTAGATGATTGGTCATATATACAGTTCGCTTTGAAGCGAATTGAAGAGCGACGGAAAGGTTTATATCTATGGTCTACTCGTAGTATGGCAACTCAAAGAAATGGATAGAACCCATAGCTACCTAGCCATGTTACTTATGTTCTAGCTTTCATAGAATTCACATGATATCTAGAAGCTAGAGAACATTTTGAAACTGGGCAGTTTGACTTGACTGAACATTAGATGATTCATTTCCATATGTGTACCTACCATTAATCACTTGAATTTAGAAATATAGTAGATGATGAAAGCTATCATGAAGATCTTGTCATTGTCAACTGGTTAAGAATGGAATTATGATGTTTGTTTGTATTGAAGTTGAGCATAAGGTTAAGATTGGCGGGGCTGCGCTTAAGACATCTTCCACGTACCGTAATTCTCTCGGTAAACAGCTTACCTACCTAAGTGAGTATTGGACTTCTGCAACTCTTTAGATTGCTTCGTCAAATAGAATCTCTGATTCGTTTACTGTATCTATTTTCACATTGTGGAGCTGGCTCACTACCCAAAGAGTCGAGGTACTGCAGACTGAGTCGAGATACTGGTTCTCATTGGATATGTTCGTTTTATTGACGAATTCATTCCCTGATGAGTATCTCGAATGGCGTGCGAACCAAGTAATGGGTGAGATAAGATATGCTGCTGCTGTATACCATTGTTACAATGTAGGACTTCACACTTTATAAATCATATGTGTTCACTCCCAGGTGTGATATCGATATCCTAGCTGGAAGAGTCTACTATGATCAATATGATATCCGAATATGGAGTGTCCTCTATGACATTTCTTGTCATTGTAGCATGTATCATACTATCGACATTTTTTTGGCGAACCTTCTTCAAGAAATCACGATATCCATTCCCACCAAGTCCTCCAGGAGAACCAATATTAGGACATATCCGATTAGTTCCCACGGACGATCCGCATTTGTACTATCAAAGGTTGTCACAACAGTACAGTAAGTAAACTATATCTACTATGTCCTTTTTCAATATGCTGACATACCAAAAGACACAGACATACTATATTTCAAACAATTTCTTACTCCAGTTGTAGTCTTGAATACTGTGAAAGCTGCAGATGAACTTCTTTCTAGGAGAGGAGCTAATTATTGTGACCGACCTCGATTTGTTTTATTTGAGGTGTAAGTGGTGTCTTTTCTATCGAGCTTACATAGCTGATTGGAAAAAGTATGGGATGGGGTAGAACTTTGACATTTCTTCCATGGGGATCACGTTTCAAAGCACACAGAACACATTTACAGACAGCATTTACGAAGACTAGTGTCGTACGGTATCGAGAAGTACAAGAATATGAAGCACGCCAGGCTCTTCATAGTATTACTCAGCGGCCTGATGACTGGGAAATTGCTTTAAGGAGGTAAAGTTATTGGGGTAGTATCTCAGTCTCTTACATAGACATGCTTACTTTCGATAGGTTTGCTTCTGCCATTGTATTGAGAGTAGCATTCGGAATTACCTTAAAGAATGATGATGACGAGTACATCGAAATTGCAGCGGATGCAATCAATGCTACAGGAAATGGTGGATCACCAGGAGCTACTGTCATTGATTATTTTCCTTTCCTCGGCAACCTTCCTCACTGGCTTGTTCCTTCGAAAGCCATAACTCATGCGAAGAATTGGGGATCCGCGATAAAACGTCTTCATGATGTTCCATTTGCTGCGGCACGCAAGGACTTTGTATGTTATTATACTCTTTGTGACATTATCGATCATTTCTAATCCACAACAGAATAAAGGGGTAGCTCAAAACTCTTCATACGTATATCCTCTGCTTGAAAGATATGAGAAAAACGAGTCTCGAAATCTACCAAATGACTTTGCCATGGAAGATATCAATGGTTCCGCTGCCGCTATATTTATCGCAGGATCAGACACTACTTTCGCAACAACTTTAGTGGGAATTTTAAATTTGTTACTCAATCCTACTATATTTCACAAAGCAAGAAGTCTGCTAGATCAAACTATCGGACTAGATCGTCTTCCTTCATTGAAAGACAGAGAACATCCAGACCTTCTATATATTGAGTATATCGTTCAGGAAATAGTTAGATGGCGACCTTTATCTCCTCTCGGCGTCCCACACAAAAGTCTCAAGGATGACATTTACAACGAGATGTTTATTCCCAAAGGTACGAATGTGTTTTTCAACACATGGGCGATGAGTCGCGATGAGTCTGTGTACAGAGATCCAGATTCATTTGATCCGGACCGATATCTTCCAGTCGAGCAAGGTGGAGCTGGGGAACCATATCTCAAAGGGCCGTTTGGGTTTGGTCGCAGAATCTGTGTAGGTCGTCATCTGGCATTGGGGAGTGTGTGGATTGTGTTGGCGACTTTGATTTCTACGGTTGATATCTCGAAGGCGGTGGATTTGAAGGGTGAGAATATTGAGCCGGTGGTGGGCTTTACTACGGGTTTATCGAGGTATGGATATCTTTTTGAAATTTGAATCGATCTGTGTTTGGGAGACTGGTTACTGATTGTTCTTGGTCTAGCCATCCTCTGCATTTCGATTGCAAATTTACTTCTCGTTCGGAGGGAATGGAATCTTTGTTGGATTCTTCTTTGTTGTAGATTGTTGCAGATAGGATTTTAGTACAGCAAAAATAGCTAAATTCAATAGTCGGTCTTCAGTGCATGCATGGACTGCCTGCTGTAGTTACATAACGCGAGTGTTCTCATACCTCCGACTCTATCAGGTTTTAGATTAAATAATTGAGAATCTCACTGCAAATTTGTATCATCAAATTGAATCCAATAATACGATGAATACACCTCTAGCTTGGACGTTCCAAAAAGCTTCGATCTAGGGATCCTCGCTTCCTCGACTAGAAACAGGAGTCAAGAGGTCGAGTCATCGATGACTAGGTAGCTATAAGTGATATGCCATTCATTATATTATGTTATCATCTATAATAAATGAGTCATAATCTATTACCCCAATCTCCCCATACTATAATATATATCTCCTCCACCGTTTCCGTCCTTCCTTCACACTATCTATCCCAGCATTCCTTCCATTTTAAATTTTGATCCAAACACCATATCCATCTTGAAGTTTCGGAGTCGGAAATATCATATCAAAGTAAAGCAACTCCACGAACTTGGTAATCCCCGCTGCCCCTGAAGCAGGTTTTAGATATATTCCAGTCCTTCAATCCAGTGTACTCCTCCCGCATTCTTTTAGCCGCAAGTAGCAGTATTAGAATTAGTAGTGATTAGTCTGATACGGGTTCGAAGAAAATATACATACATAGCGCTCAGTTCGAGCTTTTAGATATGTATCTTTCGGGGAGTTTCATGGATGATGGAGGGATGATTTCTAGTATTGATATCGGTATCAATATTTTTTTTGGATCTCGGGGATCAAATCTGGACTTTGAACTTGGGAATTTGAAGTCTCTGGTTGCAGATTAGTGGAAATACTTACTAGGTACATGTGTAGTCTAAGGAAGTGTAATGCTCGGTGATCGTGATCAGTTGGTAAATAGCTCGCTGTGTATTTGTTTTATTTTATCTATTGAAAATGGGTGGATGGATGGATGGATGTCCTTCTTGTAACTTGTAAGGCATGAATTTTGGGGGATTCCTGTAGATGTGTAGGTGTATAGGTGTGATGGATAGGGGTAATGGAATTGCTAAGTCTGGAGTTGAGGTTGCGATCGTTGTGGATGTGGATGAGTATGTTAACTGCTTGCTTAGATGTTACATTACTTCCAGAGGAGTGTGTTCAGTTTCAATATTCGGTCTGAAATTTTATCGAGAAAAATGTTTATGATTCGGAATTTTAGAGAATGAGTGGAAAATAACATAGACGTAGTAGTTAGTGGCGAGGAGCTGATGAGATCTCCAAAGTCGGGTATAGTAGTCATATGGCATAGCGTATAGTGTATTCGATCGATGTTGAGCGAATCGGATGTGTTAATATCATGGTTATGATGTAACTAAAATCCCATTCTTTTCTGCTTGAAGAATTTCTGTGAGCTCTCTTTTATTTTTGATAGATGGGGTCAAGAAAACGTACAGTGATATGCCGTAAGTTCTAGGGGATTTTCAACTCGGCTAGATTTTGAGGGGATTGGGTTTGTATCTTGACCATAGACTCTTATTCCGGTCCAGTGAATGGTGAATGGTATTCTGGGGGGATTGTAGTGACCTACTATTTTTAGATCAAAGGGGAGAATAATAGAAAAGTTTTGATTGTATGAGAGCTCAGAGTTAGCTATAAAAAAGATTGGGATATTAATAAGTCCTGGATCACGCATAATGCTCACGCTCATTCATGGCTTGCTTCACTATTGCGCTTCATCTCCAAATACGAAAATGGTAATGGAAGAGAGACTTTCACTAGATGGTTCATGCCAAATGTCGCGGGGATGAGAGGCGGGTAATACAGCTCATGATTTTCGAATGATATTGCAAATTGCATCTTACATATCCAATATTCCAGATCATCTATATATCTCTTTGATCTACTTCAGAACTTATGTATTCAGCCAATGGACCAATCTTAACTTCTATATTCCCAAATGTAATCTTACCAAACATTGACCACCACCAAAAAGGTTTCATGAACTTCGTTTCTTCATTCTATCATTTCATCATCCCATGTTACATCCATACACACCCATTCTTACCAGCTTCCTCAAGCGCAATTGTTAAGATCCTCCTCACAGTACACAGCTTGCAACTGAATCGCATAACAACCACTTGGAATTTTCGCTCCAGCCGTCGTATAAAAGACCCCAATAACACCAGTATTGAAATCTGCATTCATCAAACAAGCTAGATGATCATCACACATTAGCAACCAAGTCATCAATCTCCACAGACACATCACAAATCTCCTCTCCTGAAAAAAAAAACCTACCATAAAAAGCTCCCGCGCCATTAACCAACAAATTCCCACTCTTATCCAAACTATACCCCTTCTGCGGACTCGCCCACACATCCAACTGCACCCAGCTCCCCGCCGCGCCGTGGATAAAATAGGCTGGGATAGCATCATCTGATGGATCCATCCCGATGAATGAGAGTACGCCGTTGGTTATTGTTCCTCCGACGGGAAGAGTCTGGAGGGGTTGGAGACCGGCGACGAGGGTTCCGGATACGGAACCGACGGATCCGAAATGCACGTTGTTGTAGGGTGTATAGCTAGATTTGGAGAGGAGGGAGAATTTGGCGGTGGTGGCGGCGGAGATGAGAGGGAGGAGAGTGCTGAGGGAGAGGAGGGTGATGGGGAATTTCATGGTTGTGGTTGTGGTTTGGAGGGTTCGTTCTGGGGCGGTGTTGGTTGGTTGGGAAATGGAGATTGGATACTAGATGTCGGATGGATAGATGGATAGATAATGACTAGTAATCAGAAAGTCGGGAGACACTCAAACAAAATAGACAATCCATCTACTTTATAGGTATAAAAGCCACCTCCCTCATCTCACCACCTACCAGTCTGCACTTGCAGGCTTGCGACAGCATGACAACTTCAATGGCATCGTTATCCCATCCCTTCCATCCCATCCCCAATTTTCCACAAATGAAGAACTGCTGTTCTTCATCGCCAAGAGAGAAAAAGACGCACAGTAATCATGCATAGTAAATCCTTCATCCCATTTCCGTACCAGACCCTTTCACGAGTCTGCTGTAAATACATACATACATACATACATACATACATACGTATGCTTACTATCAGCACTTCCCCCCCCTCTCTCCCCTCACCTCACCCATTCCTTCCACACAAAATAGGCAGGCAAAGAGACAGAAAGACAGACAAGCAAGAAAGCAAGCAAGCGGTCAACCGCCCAAGCTTGGCACCCGGGAGGAAGCCGCCCGAGAACCGGACCCGTATATCCAGATCTTCTGCCCTGCCCAGAACCTACCTAATCAATCATCCACGCGAAAATCTCAGCGTCCGGGGTACACAGTAGTCTAAACTTGCACATTCACATTCATAAACCACATCTACATACATACGTACGTCCGTACGCTGAAGAAAATTTTCCCTATCCCCCCGCACACCCCGAAGAATGAACCCGGACCCAGACCACCACCTTGAATATCCATCTCTACTATCGATGCCAAGAATGCAAGTCTACAATAAGCATAATAGATGCAGACGATGTGCATTAGCGAGAAAGCTCGTATTGGAGACCTCGTGCATGCCTGTTCGCTTCGGAGATCATGTATGCGAGGCAAGTGTGTACCTCGGATGCCAAGATTTTGCTGTTGGTCAGCTTGGTCGGAGAGATTCTGGACTTCCTTTTGGTGATGGGTTCGGGAGGGAAAGATGTAAGATGTGGGATGTGAGATGAGTGGAGACACTTTGAGGAAGTATTGAGCGTTGTTGCTTTTAGTGCAGAGGTTACCGCTCGTGAAAGTTAGCACGGTGCTGACAGTGGAAGTCTTTAATTTTTCGCTGTGAATAAGTAATTCTATTATTTTTGTAATTCCTCCCTCGTTTATATCGTTTAATTAAATAATTAACTAGGTGTTTTTTATAAGGGAATAGATATAGTACAAAAGTTACCGAAGCTGACCGCCACCATTCATACATTTTTCACATATACAATTATAGACACAATATATCATCCGCTCCTCATTACCCCTAACTTCTCGCTTCCCTTCCGTGTAAAAAATGAAGCATGCCCAAACGCCACGCTCATGCATTACTATCTCCAATTCATTTTAATCATTACCCATGTTGCCCAGTAACCGGGTTTTTGCTATCGTATTTGTCCAACTCACTTCCATCCCCGGAGTATCCTATTCTATCTCGATTGTCATCGATGATACGGGCGTATTCGATTAGAAGTCTGAAGAGATAGATCTGTTTCGAGGCTGAATTAGCACAAGCCATACTCAGTGTCTGGAATTTAATTCGGGAATAAACTCACCTCAATGTCCTCCTTTCTCAAAACCTTGTTGGCCCATTCGCTTCCCTGTCTCCCCAACTTTCTTGCCTCGAAATCATGTCTTTGTACATACGGTTTTCCATCTCTTCCTTTCGAGTCTGCATCTCCCAATCCAATGAAATACGTAAGGATACTATACAACTCATCATACCGATTATCCAGTGGGACAAAATGTCTCCATTGAAATAGTCGACTGTCGTGCCATTCCCTGAAGATAGTGCTTTTGATACCCAAACCCTTACTTTTGAGAAATGCATGCCAACGTCCGGAGAATGAATGACCGTCGACATCGATGAGATATTTACTTTTGAATTGGTCGGTAAGTTCTACGGATGGTTTGTAGGTCCAGACATCATCGTAGAAGCTACAGTTTGGTACACAGGAAGCAGCTTCCGTGAATCCAGCATCTGTATGTTTAGTGGCGAATTCGCTAGGTTGGAAGTGATCATAAGGTTTATATGTACCGGGAGTATGGGGATCCATGGCCATAATATTCACATTGGTATCTTTCATAACGGTGCCATTGGTAAGTAGGACTAATCTTTGACGATGCATCCTCTTCCAAGTCTCTGCAGTATTAGTTCCACCAGAAGTGACACCTCTCCAAATCATATTGTCCGCCTTGTCATCCCAACCAACATCACCTGCTGGGTTGTAGGCGTATCGAGCATCATCATACTCGTAGTATTTATTTGCAGGGAATAGAATATCATTATTGATATTGACTTTACATTCTCCAAATACAGGTAATGGCAGCTTGCTGGCCGTTACTGTACTGCTTGCATATAGAAATCCATGTAAATCTTGAATTTCAGGACCGACTGTACAAAGGTCCGAAGAAAGGTTAAAATTTGTAATAAATCCTCCGTCTGGACTTTTATAGGTGGCTTCTGCATTAGATTTAGACATTGAGTCTCTGGCATGAGATTCCGGAGGGCAGGCTTCTTTTGCGATCAACATATATTGTCGACCAGGTGCTCTAAACCACTCTGGGTCCTTCAATAAAGGCTCAGTCTCCCCATCTTGAAAAAGAGTTGCCCCCTTTTGCCACAATCCAGACATATTTGTAGTGAATTCGGCTACAGCTTCTGGTAACATAATTCTGCTAGCCGTTTCGTTAGCAAGGAGAGCTTGAAGATCATCCCATGGTATTGCTAGACGTGGCTGATCTAGCCTGTTCATGGCAATATCCATGTCCGGTAAAAACTTGACGAAGGGTTCAATCATTTCTTTCATAGTTTCTGCTCTCCAGTTTTCATTGCTCAACTTCCAAACTTTCCCAGATCGGATGTGAATCCCAGAAATACCATCATCGTGATTGGCATGAAGATGCGCTGCCTGGGATCGAATGATAGCAGGATCGACTCCCCAGAATGGCCGTAGATCATCCATAACTTGTTCAAAGTCGTCGATATTGTAAACGTTCTTGTCTCGAGCATATTTATACCAATCCCTGAATTTTGGCGGCGGGTGCCTTCCATATCTCTTTCTATACTTTGACACAGTTTCCTTGAAAGTTTTTGATCTGCTTTCATCGTATATTCGAAATGCTTCATCCGCTTCTTTCATAAGCGCAGCTATGGGGTGTTGGTCTGCAATGTCACCCACCACTTCTTGGTCTTGATGCGACGTCGGCGATTTTGAGGACTATATAAAATCCAAGATTAATAGGCAAACCCAGGCCAAGAGGCGAAGAAAGTACTAACATCTGAATCGGGCTTATTTTTGAAACCTGGTAAAGGGATCTTCTTCACTTTTGATCGCACATCCGCACCAGAGAGCATGGAAAGATTGAAAAGAAGTATTACAAGACCAGTAATGGCTAGAAAGAGAAAAAACCGACGCTGACCGCGATCAAGTCCCATGATGCCGGCTTGACGTAGTCACTCCCTCAACTATATCGTCTCTTTGTAAAATTATGCGCGCATGCGAGTGAGTGTTGGAAAGGAAGATTCTTTGGTGTCATAAAAGAGTTCGGGATGATAGTAGCATTGAACAGTCCATTAGGAGGATATATTGTATACTGTATACTGTAGTTTTGTAACTTGTAGATGGTATCGGGTTACAACATAAAGAAGAAAATTGTCGATTCCTTTTTTTTTTGTCGAATTGCTTTCATGTATGATGGATTGAGTTGGTTGGCCTGTTGGTTGGTCTATTCTGTATTGTGTAGCTACCTACTCCGTCCCTGGGGATTGTCTGATAAGGTTCTTTTCTGCCCCTGATCTGATCTACAGAGGATTAAAAGTGGAAAATCTAGTTCATTACTGCCTAGGAACACTGGAGGAAGCTTAAAATTACGGAGCTTTTCTCTGTATTCAGGCTATATACAAGGATTCTAGAAGCCTAGAACTTCACTTAAATCCCTGGGGAAAACAATCGGATATTGAGCATTTTTAAAGCGGCAGCAATTTTTAGATAACCAAATGAACCAATCAGCAAACAGATCAATAATTTTAATTCTGAACCTCTTTGTGAGGCTCAATATTGACAAAGACCTCTCAATTTATCCCCTCTTCCCCCCTCTTTCAACACAATATGCCTCCACGATTACCAGCGCTCACTTCTTATTGTCGCTCGGCGCCAACTTTGGCCACACCTTTGGCTGCATTCCTTGCACCATTGATGCAAACCCGGAACGCTTCGATTCTTTCATCTTTGTCGGACAACTCTGGGGCATATAATAAACGTATACGAAGAGGTCGAGGTCCATCTTCGGGAAAGGGAAAGACATCAGGACGTGGTCATAAGGGTCAGAAGCAGCATGGAAAAGTACCAGCACGATTCCAAGGTGGCCAAACACCACAAGATGTTGTTCACGGTGTGAGAGGATTTGAGAATCAGTATGAATTCCAAAGTTTTTCTACACTCAATTGAGATTCAAAGTTCTCTTTGAGAGATCTTCGTGTCAAACTATAGCTAATAAACTTATCAGTTTCTCCGTTGATATGTCCCCAATAAATCTTAATCGCATACAAGAATGGATTGATCAAGGTCGGCTTGATCCCACCCGGCCCATCACTTTGAAGGAATTGGCCGATTCTCGATGTTTACACGGAGTAAAGGATGGAGTAAAGCTATTAGCGAGAGGAAAAGAGGAGTTAAAGACGCCTATTGATATTCTGGTATCTCGCGCTTCAGCGACGGCAATCGAGGCAGTGGAAGCGCTTGGAGGAACAGTCACAACAAGATTCTATACAAAACCAGCGATTAAGAGACTTTTGGCGGGGGAATCTGTCTCTAGTTCTGTCCCACTTTCAGCAATCGATGCTCAGTTAGTTAGCGACTCTCCTATCCTTACAGCCGCCGCTGCCGCGTCACCATTCTCGTACCGCCTGCCAGATCCCACAAGTCGTAAAGACATCGAATACTACAGAGATCCGGCGCACAGGGGCTACTTAAGTCATACCGTGGAGGAGGGTCAAGGGCCAAGTTTGTTCTTTAGGGCTCCACGAACTGGAAATTTCCAAAAGAAATCGAAGAAGACAGGTACAGGTGCTGCAGCGAGTGCCAACAGGATATGGTAAATGTTGCCATTGTATATTAAATATAAGGAATGGCTATGACGTATTCCGATACGGATCGAGCAAGAGTTTCGCAATTTCTTGGTGACAGAACGCCATTCTTTGAATCATCAACGCAGAACTGAAGGCAACAGACGGTGTTGATTCGTTCCGGCTATTGCAAGTATTCTTATCTCTCCATGAGTATATCATACTCTGATTCAGCGAGGACGAAATATAGAGCCAGGTGCTCGAGTCTCATTTTGGTCTGGTGTGGTTTAAAGCTTTGCAGCTAGGTCACATTTGACCAAGAAATGGAAGTTTACATGTGTAATGAACCCTCAAATACTACCCCGCAGACCGAATGTATCAGTGATCGAGCATCAAGCGTTTTGTGTAAAGACAATTTGTAGTCTTATATTTGCTCATCCTGCAGCCTACTCTTGGATCTAAAATACCCAATGTTCAATCTCACAATGATTAGCTATGATATTCCCATGCACCAAGGCCTCTTAAAGACGAGAAATTTGAGTATCGAAGGTACTAACATCTGGATCTTGTGCATAAATTAAAGGGGCCTATATGTTTAGACGACATCATTCATTGTGACTACGGAAACGTGACTTATCTCATACATAGATGACGATATTAATAATTATTGAGTATTTCATAAAATATAATAGACCATATCAAGATAATTCTAAATATCACCAAGATTCTAAATCGATCTCTCAATTTGAGTTTCCTATTTCTTGGATCCATACCTCCTCCACAGTCCCACCTAGGTAGTGTACTAAAATATGCGCGGTTACATGGTGAGAAAGCATGTCCAAGCTTTCCCGCGTCTAGAGCTTCCAAGCTTCCAAAATACCCAAAACAATTATCTATGATAACACCGTTACGATACAAAATTACTCAATTCTGTCTTACTGTAAATAATTATACATCCTAGAGGAAATTAGGAATATAATGTCTCTATTCGGAGATGACGACGAGCCTGTTGGCGCAACAATCCCGTCAAAGTCGCGATTATCCCTCTTCGACGACGAGCCAAGTTCAACCCCAGGATCCAAATCTTCATTATTCGCAGATGATGACGACGTCTCGGGAGGCTCGCCCTGGGGTACATCACTGCCAAAGAAGCTAGACCGGGGAGCTTTACTAAAAACTCTTCTTCCTACATCCGACGTGCCCGAGAGTTATATCGACATCTTCGATGATATACTCAAGGATGGCAATGAATCCAATGGAAAACTTAATAGGACCGGCGTGACAAAACTTTTAGATGCTGCAGATTTGGGTCCCGAGAAGTTGAGCTGGATCATGAAAATTATTGCCCCTACTTCACAACCACAAGATCTAGAACGGAGCGAGGTCAATGTACTATTGGCTTTGATTGGGTTGGCTCAGGAAGAAGAGGATGTCCATGACGTTACACTTGATGGTGTAGATGAGCGACGAAGGAGTCAGTGTCTTTTAATGTTCACTTTCTCTTGTTCTAATCTGATAAATGCGTAGATCTCCCCGTGCCCAAGCTTGCAAGCTTGACAAACTTAGCAACCGCAAACTTAGAATCCTCTGCGACCGATGAATCAACTGCGAAGTCTGCTCAGCGACCTGCAACCCCACCATCTGTACCATCCATACATAACTCATTGTCCCCCCCACAATCTAGAATGTTACGAAAAGACTCCCTGGAATTTCCCGAGGCTGATCCATGGGGAAGCCCGGCTCTCCACAAAGGCCATAATCATGCTAGTCCCAGATCGAATGGAGCCCCGACAAATGGAGCACGCGAACCCGTGAGAACTGTAAGTGGCTTCACGAATACTTCTACAGGACCATCGAATGAAGATCGACGTCAGCAGTCTAGAAGTGCTCCTATAGAGCCTGCGAGTGGAGGATGGGGCTCCTTTGATGCGAATCCAAATTTTAACAACTCAGCAACACCACCAATTGGCGGTAGTGGTGGATTCGGTGGCGATGGTGGAGTAGGGGAACGGCCAGAGGAAGCTGCTCCGCCAGCCCGCACATTTGGCGGTGGCCGTGTGACTAGCAATGGAGCAGAAGAGAATATAATCGTCACTTTGTTAGCTGAGAAAGAGGGAATGTTCTTATTCCAACATCATAACTATCAAGTTTCTTCTGTTCGCAGAGGAAGCAAGGTTGTGAGAAGATATAGTGATTTCGTCTGGTTGCTAGATTGCTTACAAAAGCGATTCCCTTTCAGACAATTGCCACTTCTGCCCCCAAAGAGAGTCGCAGGTATGTTTGACTTGCCCACCAAATTTTCATTGCTGACCTGAGGGGTTCTTAGTAAATGGAAATCATCTGGCTGCAGAAAGCTCATTTATGGAGAAACGCAGAAGGGGATTAGCACGGTTTTCCAATGCACTTGTCCGACACCCTGTTCTTAGTCAAGAGCAACTGGTCATAATGTTTCTGACTGTTCCAACAGTAAGTCCTTACTTCTCTTACATCTCACATATTGTTACTAAGTATAGGCTAATCAGCATCAGGAGCTTGCTGTTTGGCGAAAGCAGGCTACTATATCTGTTCAGGAGGAATTTGTTGGACGACCACTACCCCCGGGACTAGAGGACTCTCTTCCCCCTACTCTGAACGATCTCTTCGCCCAGACTCGAACCGGTATCCGACGATCTGCAGAAGCCTATGTTAACATGTGCAATCTTATGGACCGCCTAGCAAAACGCAATGAAGGACTTGCTGCAGATCATTTACGCATGGCGCTCTGCTTACAGTCGCTCACTGATGTCTCCCAAGACACCTACGCTATCGATACCAATGATGTGCCACTGCTGAACGAGGGTCTTCATTCTACTGCCAAGCATCTTTCCAACAGTCAAAACATTCTCGAAGATGAGGCTAAGGCCTGGGATCAAGGCGTTCTAGAAGACTTAAAGAAGCAACGAGACTCTCTTGTCAGCATGAGAGATATGTTCGAGCGTCGGGATCGCTATGACAAAGACAATATTCCATATTTAGAACGCAGGATTGAAAACAACGAGAATAAGTTAGTAACAATACGATCAAAGCCCGAAAACATGGTTAAGCCAGGAGAAATTGAAAAGGTCACAGAAGCCATTATCAAAGTAAGCTCCACAAAGCAGAAATTGAAGCTTACGGGAACTAACGTTTCATAGGATAAGGAGTCTATTGTAGCTCAGCATGCACGAGGGATATTTATTAAAGAGTGTATAAGAGATGAGCTCATCTACTTCCAATCAACACAATATAACATCAGCCGACTAAGTCAAGACTGGGCACAAGAACGTGTGAAGTACTCGGAGCTTCAAGCCCATAACTGGAGACAGCTGGAAGAGGAGCTCGAGAGTATGCCACTTGGGGATTAGGAGGAACTATATGGCGGCTGCTTTTCATTGCGTTCTTTTCAAAACTCAAATTAGATACCATTAGCAGCATTCATTTTCGGGGGTTTCATTTATTCGAGCGTCTGTCATACTTGTATACATAAATATTGTTTGGGATGGACAGTGATTTGGTGTGTGGGTGAGACTTATGCCGGTGATTAGGGCCAGTAATAATGATACAAATCAATCATATTAATTCTTGTTTAATTTGAATGATGTCCTGAAGTTCTTTAATGAGTGGGTTTAGCACATTTTAAGAAGAAAGCAGCTTCAAGATTGTTTCCTTCTGGTCGATCCATATATAATACAATACCAATCAAATACCACTTCAAACTTTCGAGTAGATATCTCTCCTTTTTGTCAAAGCTATCATTCTCGTCTAAGACTCAACCTGAAACAAATATCGCTTATGATAAACTATCTTTCTTATCTTAATACAACACCCATAACTTTATTTTTGCGCTAGGCTGCGGGACTAAGGCCGGACCAAAAGCCTATGTTCTTAAATGCACAACCCCGCCATCTCCTCCTCCAGACTTTCAATAAACACCAAATATAGAAGAACTTTTTTTCAAGATGCCTCCAAACGGGCAACAACGTTCTATGCTCAATGAGTTCATGCAAATTACTGGGGTTTCAGAAAGAAATGCTATGAAAGTAAGTAAACTGAGATAAGCCTGTTACCTTAAGCTCTTCCACCCAAGATGTCAAAACATAAACCATTTACTAATAGATCTTGTTTCGCAGATTCTTAAATCGACGGGATGGAAACTAGAATCAGCATGTGATAGGTGAGCGAGTATTTTACTTCCCAGAACTCGAGCTGCGGGAACGAATATCGACAAAAGTGGACTACGATTTGACACACGACACACTATCCCCTCAATATTTGAAATGACTTCGAACTACGGCATCCTTAAGAAATGATCGGGATACGCGGCGCAAGTCAAAATTGTTCTCGTGCATGGAGTTTGATCAGCAAAAATACATGAGACGTTAGACAATATTGAAGGGTGCCTGTTTACACTCGCTGGTGTAGGCACCCAAAATCGGTATTTAACTGGAGGATTGCCAATCTACGACTATGTTTAGCTCGAAACCCATCACTATTCTACTTTGCCATCTCTGGTTTGCTCTAGTTATACGCTGTTCAGTTTCATCCACCGCAGTGAGACGTTGTACAATTTATTCGCAGTCCACATCTAAGACGGCAGACGTCTTGTATGGCTCCCGTTACCGATCATGAGTACGGATACTATGAGTTATCAGTCAACACTTCGCCAGTTCATGCACTTATTCAAATTTCCACAATATGTACTAACAATCTAATTATAATAGCTTCTTCCAAGGAAATGGTACCCCTGCCCAAGCGAAAGAAAAGGAATCTTTGACGCAGCTTTTCGAGAGCTACCGCAGTATGTACCTCGAATAATTTCTCTTCAAGGCGGTTGAACATAGAAGAAGCTGAACATTGGTGATCTAGCTTCCAATGATGATGTCGACATGGTTGGTGTTGACGGTACTATGAAGTATTTTGGGGATGATTTGGGCATCAATCTCGAAGGTGTTGAGTTTCTGATCCCCTGCGAAATCATCCAAGTACCATCAATAGGAGAAATGACCAAAGATGGCTTTGTCGAAGGATGGAAAAAATTGGGGTAATACTGTCCCCGAAATGTTTACCTTCAGTTACTGACACTTTTGAACAGCCTTGATACATTGCCCAAGCAAAAGTTATACATTTCAGAGGCCAAAGATTCGTTGTCGACCGACGCGGACTTGTTCAAGAGAGTATATAAACACACTTTTGTCTGTGCTCGTGAGAAGGGACAAAAGGCTCTCTCGTTAGAACTTGCCAGTGTATACTGGGAGCTCTTGTTCAACTCTCCAGGAAAGGAATGGAAGACCGCCTCGACTGATTGGATCAAACTATGGTTGGAGTTCCTCGGACAGAATTGGAAGAAGAGCGTCAACAAGGATTTATGGAACCAGACATATCAATTTCATGCAAAAATAATGGAGGATGAGAGTCTGAGCTTTTGGACTGAAGATTCAGCATGGCCAAGTGTGATTGATGAATTTGTTGCATGGGTAAAGAAGAACAGGGGAGATTCGGAGGAAGCTGGAGAGACAATGGAGACTGATTGAGAAGGCATGATAATGAACTAGAAGGGATGCATTTTGATTTCTTTTTACCTGCAGCGAAGCATACTCCTGGTTGCGCAATGGCGTTCTAGGTAGCAGACTGGCGTTTGAAACACCATACAAGAATGTGAGGTGGAAATACCAATCCCTCAATTCCATAATGTAAAATCAATCTCCATACCCTGGCATGGAAATGTTGATCGCATTTTCCTTCTGACGCCTACTAATACAACACACAAATGACACCATGCCACCACTCATTTCTCCTTTGTATGTTCCTCCATTGTCCAAGGAATAGTCGAACCAATCTTACTCAAACTCTCCAATGTGCCATCTCCCAACTTCACCGAACTGAACTTTATCATCCGTGGATCTAGTCCGAGAGTTGTCCGTACGTTATCTTGCGTCTTGCTCGAGGCGTCGTATCTCATGACAAAGTAATGTCCTTCATGGTATTGTGCTTGATGTTTGCGTGTTCGCTTAGGTAGGCTAGATACTCCCCAGTTGCGTATGCCGCGGATGGTACCGCCGGATCTGAGTATGAGGGAGCCAGCTGTGCGGGCAATTCTGTAGGTGAGGAATGAGTAATTAGTCTCAATTATTGAGGTGGGTAGGAGGGGAAATTGAAAGGCGATTTACTCTTTGACCTCGACGAGGTTGCCGGGTCGAACCTAGAGATTTGTTAGATTGTATATTGTCTTGTTATATACTCTATTTGAGAAAGACTTACAATTGCGACGAGCTCATACAACATCTTGGTGGCTACATTCAAATTCTGATACTATTGGCATCGACTCAAGATTGTTCAGGAATCCATCGGAGTTTAACCTCAGATTACCCGGCGCTAAAAAATAATTTTGAATTGCGATTGTGACGATAAGAAAACCCCCACAATCTATCAATTATTTTTTCTGAGGGGTCGCAAACTGTCTACCAAATTATCTACAACACGCATATACAAAATGTCGAAACGTCCAGCTGAAGATGAGAACATGGATCTGTCCTTGAAGGCAGGAGAGAGGCCGGAAAAGCCAGAATTGGATGATGGGGTGGGAGAGTTCGAAGACGAATTCGAAGATGAATATGAGAGCGAAGATGAGATTTTGGAGGCGGGTGTTGATGGAAGACCTGATGCTGAGAGAGAGGCTGAAGAGGCAGGTTAGTGGAAGCAGTTATGAAGCTCTTGCGAGTGCGCATTTATAGGTAGTGTACTAATGTGCTTATAGAGGCCATGGAAGTCGATCAACAAACTTTCATAGTTGGTAGGAACAAACTGGAACCAGGACAGACATTATCCCCCGATCTTACTACATACGAAATGCTTCATGCTCTTAGCACCCCTTGGCCTTGTCTTTCTTTCGATATACTTAAGGATGGTTTGGGCGACAATCGAAAAACATACCCCGCTACTATGTATGCAGTTGCAGGAACACAAGCTGAACATAAACGGGAAAAGGAAAATCAATTGATGATTATGAAGTTTAGTGGATTGAGTAGAATGGAGAGAGAACAGGGCGAAGACGAATCGGATGAAGATGAAGATGAAGACTCGGATCCTATCCTTGAATCGGCTTCAATACCTCTCACTGCTACTACAAACAGAATACGTTCGCATCAAATACCCGCTTCAGACTCTTCGCGGCCTCCCACTACCCTTACCGCTTCAATGAGCGAATCCGGTCAGGTTCTTATTCACGATATTACTCCTCATCTATCCTCTTTTGATACCCCAGGCACTGTTATCACTCCACAACAAAATAAAGCTTTAGCTACTCTTAAAATGCACAAATCGGAAGGCTATGCCGTTGATTGGTCGCCTTTGATATCTACTGGAAAGTTGGTAACAGGAGATAACGACGGCAAAATTTACGTCTCTACAAGAACTGCTGGAGAGAGTTGGTCAGCCGATGCACGTCCATTTACAGGCCATACTGGAAGTATCGAGGAATTGCAATGGAGTCCTTCGGAAAAGAATGTTTTTGCATCCGCATCCAGCGATGGAACAATCAAAATCTGGGACATCCGAAGTAAATCTCGAACCGCAGCACTTACAGTCCAGGTTTCCGAAACAGATGTAAACGTCATGTCCTGGTCACACCAAACTTCTCATCTTCTTGCCTCCGGCGCCGACGACGGAGTCTGGGCAGTTTGGGATCTACGAAATTGGAAACCTTCAAAGACTTCTGAACCGTCTAAACCGTCTCCAGTCGCTTCTTTCAATTTCCACAAAGAGCAAATTACAAGTGTAGAATGGCATCCTACTGATGACAGTATTGTTGCGGTTGCAGCTGGTGATGACACACTAACACTGTGGGATTTGGCAGTCGAGTTAGATGATGAGGAAAGTAAGGACACAGGTGGAGTTAATGATGTTCCTCCACAATTGCTATTTGTGCATTATATGGCGAAGGTTAAGGAGTGTCATTGGCATCCACAGATTCCAGGAGCACTTGTGGGAACTGGAGAGAACTTCAACGTTTTTAAGACGATTAGTGTTTAAAATGTTGAGGCTCATGGCTCTTGAAAGAAAATAAATGAAGAATAAAACGGTCTAAAAGTACAATGAGAAAAAAAGTTTAACATCTACTATCTGTGGATCGAATTTGGAGTTGTGATGATGAACCATATGTGCAAATTGTAAGCAACAGTTAATCCTCTGAATGGTCGTGAGGAAGTATCGGCTAGCTCCGGGAATATCCCAGATTTACCTACCCAGATATACTCCCCTGGTGAAAATATTCTTCACTCTTGGAATTTTCTTGGGTTACATCGGTTCGTGAGAAAATCTGGAGTTGCCTATTCTATTCTAGCGGATTCCCGCCACTTTCTACGTACAGGGAATAATGGCTGTCTATCTCCAAGCAAGGGTTGGATCGACAGACGTGGTACTCTTTTCGTACGTATGGAGCCCCCGCATTCTGGCGCGAGGGGCGGTTTCTGGTTAATGGTGGGTGGGAGATGGGTTTGAGATGACGGGTGGTCTGGGTCTGGGTCTGGATTTAGGATCAGGAGAGTTCTGGAAATGTGATGGAGGCTAAAAATTTAATTAGGTAGAAGCGAGAAGCTGGAAGCTAGAGGTTCAATTTAGGAGCTTACTAGTATAACGAACTATTGAAGCTTGGAATGGATAGTTGGATGGATGAATGGATGGGTTTGTGTAAGGAAGCTAGAGAATGAGATCCGGAGGGAAGGGTGGAATATGATACTTGTTTAGCTGAAGAAGATGGAGATGAGTAAGTAGAGTAGTGTGAGGGTTAGGAAAGTAAAGTAAAGTTAGGCATGAAGACTTTTGCAGCTAGCTTGCTCTAGAACAGATGATTCGACATTCGACATTCGACATTCGGGATTCGAGAAGGGACTTTTTGTGATCTCGTCTGTCTAGGTATCCTACTCTGTCATATTCTTTTTTCGATCTATCGATCCTATATCTTTTCTTTCCTTTGTTTTGTTCTGCTACGCTTTGCTTTACTTTCCTTCCTTTTCTCTCGTTCGTGTTTCTTGGTATTGGAATATCGTGCATGGTATGATTTCTCTCTCGCATCGACGATGCCAGCATGCAAGCTTCCTCGTGATCCAGTCAGCAACAGGGTTTCTTCCAACCCCGTAAGCCTCTCGAGGAGCTAGAAGATGTCTTGGTGGCTAGGCGTAAGGGTGACCTTTCCCCGCAAATTCCGCAAAGGTGGTGGAACGCACGCATGTTGTATAGACTACTGGTGAGCTGTGGAAAAGTGTTGTGAGAATGATATGGGGTGATGGCGGCTCTTTTTTCTGTGTTTATTTTTTTGTTTTGTTTGTGCTAAGAAGCTTTTTTGTATTTTGTTTTTGGGAATTTAAAATCAATTGCTCGCTTGACCGATCTGGATTCGGTATTAACAATACAACCTCAAAGGAAGTAAAGTTGATCATCATTACCGGAAGAAGAATATACCAAATGAGTGTTCCCGATCCCATCTATTACTTTCCTTCATTATTGAGGAAATGAAATGAAGATACTTCTATAACCACCTCGTTCGATCCACTTCATTGCCCAAATTGGCATACACACACTAAATAGAATCGAATGTGGACATGATACCATTGCACCATACTACTTCCACTACACTCGGCGTTAAAACCCAAATCCAAACTCAAGTCTCAGAGGTCCTATCTTCTTCCTTCCAGTTCGGCCCCCTCAATACCAACAAATCCAATGCCACTTTCAAATTCACCTTCTCCTCTACCTCTCCCTTTCCCTCTCCATGTCTTCCCTATCGCTCCAAGCGTACACGCCCCCTCTCAGACGTCGATGGAAACTTGAACGCAAATACCGTGAATGAAGGACCAGGACGAAAAAAAAGAAGATTGCGTCTTCATCTTATTACCTCGCGGTTGAGTAGACCATTCTCGGTGCCTGCAAGTTATAAACATGCTAGAATATTTGGCATTAAAGAAGTATGTGTGAAGGGCGTTGGTGGGGTGAAAAGGCTTGAAGTATTTGGAGGAGATGGGAAAGTTGGAGGGAAGAAAGAAATTGGAATTGGACGGAATGTGCTGCGGAAGGTGGCGATTTTCAATCGGATCAGGTTGCAGATGCGGATGCATGGGGCAAGGGAGGCAACGTTTCGTGAGCGAAAGCAACAGACATTGTTTGATGTGGATATGCATCTAAGGGAGATTCTCGAGGAAAAACAGAACAGAAGGTGGAATGAATTTGTGTTGCCTCCGAGTCCACTTGGAAGGTCGAACTATGATGTTTTAGATTCAGAAGATGAGATGCTGATGGATGAATTGGAGGATGGGTGTGAGAAGATGATCTATAGTGACTTCAATGTCATGTGTTCTTCGGAAGAGGGAGAAGATGAGTATGAGTACCTTGATACGCTTGATGGACTTTCTCCAGAGGATATGCAAGAGCAGCCACTGAGTCCGCCCAAAGGTGAGAGAATTGTGGAGATGCTGAGGGAGGAGGAGAAATTGCATGATAGCTATTTTGTGTGTGTTGGAGGTGCGGAGATGGGAGTTTCGGTAGGGTAACTGGCTGTGAGATGAAGAAACTCGATAATCGACTAGAATTGACAATAGAGGCAATCTCGGAGGGAAAATTGGGGACTATCTACTATGACAGATGAGATTCTTTGTCGGGGGCTATGTAGAGGTCCTCAAATCTAACTTGAAAGCTATACAGAACAATTTGGAAGGGGGGCTGATCGACGTCATGGCATTTGCATGGGTATGTGTTCACAAGTATCCAAAAACGTATCAACGCATAAATGGTTGCATTTATTGGAGTTCAAGTGTTTTCATAATGCTTTTTGTAGCTTGGTGGCGCGGTCTATTGCAATATCACACATAGCCTGCATTGGAGTTAGCTATAAAAAAAATCATGATTAAATCTCGAATACAGCGTACCTGAATAGCCTCTTTCCTCTCGAGTCCAATATCTCCTCTTGATATTCTTCTTCTCATATCTTCAAAAATGATAGGTCTTGATCTCCCATTTACGAAAACACTAACGTTATAGTTAGCACTTGCTTGTCCACTATAGGAGATAGGCATATGCATACACATATCTCAAGCCTGGGAAAGTCTTCTCATATTCTTCATTGAGAGCTTTTAACTTTTCAGCTTCTTCTGTAGGTCCAGTATTCAATTGAGCTTGTTCGGCTTTAGATTGTACACTTTCTACTTTCTTCTCGCCTAATCTAGGATGGGAACCAAGAATCTTGTCTAGCCACTCTCTATCACTTGGTAATGTACTTTCTGACAGATCAACAAGTTGGGTACCGACACTTGCGATAAGATCATTGTACGACTCGAAAGTTGTTGTATGAAGTAGATCCATAGAGAGTGTATGGAGAGCAGTACATGGCTCGAATAGGGCGTCGAGGACACCGGATCTTTCAACAGTGGATAGGGAGGGAATTCCAGCTATTGGAGGTATGGAAGTCATCGTTTCTGATATAGGTAGAAAAGCTCTTGGGGAGAATGAGAAGATTCGATGGACAAATGTTTATATATTTCGAAAAATATATAAAATACCTAATAAGCATTTAATAATAAGTATTACTCCATATATATCCCAAAGTGTGATGAAGTCACTTAAAGGACATGAAATTCCCCACACAAGGCCGGCGCCGGGAGCTTCAAATCCATGAACTAAGCCGTATATAGATTAGCGTCATTATGGATTGATCGCGACCTCAAAATATCTTTTTATTTGTCGGATCACGGCGCGAGTTTAGAGCTTCAAATCTCATATCAACGCGAATCAATATGTTGTGCTCAAGTAAGTTTTGAAAGCTCCTAGAATTTATTTGGTACTTGCCATTGACTTTTTGTAGTATCTGGAGAAGCCCCACAGCATCCAGTTGCTTCATCGAAATCAGGTAAGTTGTGTAAACAAGGTATCTATTCAGTGAGCTTAAGAATAACCGATTTCAGGCAACGTTTTCGAAAAACGACTTATCGAATCATACATTTCAGAAAATCATAAGGATCCAGTTACGGGAGAAGACCTCGAAATCGCAGATCTAATCGACCTCAAATCCGCCAAAATTGTTACTCCTAGACCTCCAACCCTCACATCGATTCCTTCTCTCCTTTCCACTTTCCAAAATGAATGGGATGCATTAGCATTGGAAAGTTTCACAATAAGACAACAATTACATCAGACGCGACAGGAGCTGTCGACAGCATTGTATCAACATGATGCAGCTGTAAGAGTTATTGCGCGGTTGACAAAGGAGAGAGACGAGGCTAGAGATGCGTTGAGCAAGGTTTCAATTGGTGCAGGAAATGCAGGAAATGGCGACGCTATGCAGGTTGATACTCAAGGTCTTCCAGAAAATTTGGCGAATCTGGTTGATACTACACAAGCCGAGTACGAGACTTGACGAGGCCCGAGTTATGAATTCGATTGCTAACGAATATACAGACTTTCCAAAAGCCGCCGAAAGCGACCCGTTCCAAAAGGATGGGCTACTACTGAAGATATTGGCCAATTTACGATCACTTCTACTTCAGAACCTTTATACCCTGGGTGTGTTTCACTCGCCCAGACCGAAGATCAGTTAATTGTTGGTGGATCGAAAGGAGAGGCAGGTATCTATTCTTTGGCTGAGCAAAAGATTATAAAGTCATTTGAAGCCGGAGGACCAGTCACGGGAGCTGCTTTCTATAAAAGCACACCTATTGTGTCTACTGCAAAGGGAGAGGTGAAGGTGTTTGGAGATGAAGAGCATACATTTACATCGCATGCTGGAGCGGTGAATGCTCTTGCATTACATCCAAGTGGTGAAATTTTAGCCTCTGTTGGTATCGACAAGAGCTTTGTTTTCTATGATTTGGCTGAGAAAGCGGCAATCACACAGATTTATGCAGATTCAGGTATGTCAATTTTGTATATGGGAAGCTGTCTGGCGCAAGCCTCGTTAACATCTTCTAGAACTTAGAACAGCAGCTTTCCATCCAGATGGTCATCTCTTTGCAGCTGGCGGCGCTGATGGACAGATTAAGTTATTCCATGTCAAGACAGGAGAAAGCGCAGGTGTAAATTTCGAGATTGACGGACCAGTTCAGGATGTCGCCTTTTCTGAGAACGGTATATGGTTTGCGGCAGTTGGCAAAGGATCTACCAGTGTTGTAGTTTTCGATATCCGAAAAGAAGGAAAGGCTGCAGAGGCGAAGATTTTAGAAATCGGTGGACCAGTTGATGCTATCCAATGGGATTACACTGGTCAATTTTTGGCAGCTTCCGGACCAAGAGGGCTTACCATCTCCCAATACACCAAATCTACGAAATCCTGGTCGGATGCTTTGAGCGTAGCTGTTCCAGCAACTGCAGTACAATGGGGTGAGGAAGCGAAGAGTTTGATCACTGTTGATAGTGAAGGGGCTGTGAATGTCCTTGGTGTAGCGCCTGCATAATGGAATTTGCATGATAGGGGGTCAAAGGAAACAGAAATGGGATGTGGATATCATGGAGTTTGGTGATTCGAAGATGTGAAATGGAATAAGATTTATGGATAGGGTCCCTTTTCACATGTTACTGTAATGTTAGGGGAGCAGCATCTTTGGGATGCCAAAAATGAACAATAGTGGTGGCACAGACCAGCCAGCACTGAAACAAGAACACAAGAGTCTCAGGTTGATAAAGTGGTGAAAATAGAGAAATGACAGTAATACGTTGTTAAACTATGTTGAGATGTGATGGAAATAGAGATTGAATAGTGAATACAGTTCGAATTTGTATTTATTATTGTATTGTATTGCGCTGAATGCTTGCAGCAGCCGTACATTGATTAAGGGGTCTTCCGAGGTTGGACATTGTAAATACATATCTAGTACATCATACTACCTAGAAAATGTTCAAGGAGGTAGATGCAGTATCTTCATTTATACTTTAAGTGGCAACTAGGTAAAGAATTTCAATTCGGAACAAAGATTATAAATCACCTGGGTGTAAATTCTTTCACAAATTCTACTGCACTCCATATATGACTCTGGTTCAATTATGAAATCTAATACACCCAGTAGTACGGTAGATTGTGTTCGCTTACTCATATCAGTTTCTCATAATCGTCACTAGTTCTATATCAAATTGGGTCCGACTGGAACAACTTCGATTTCTTATTACAACAACACACAACACCCCCACCACAAAAGAGACACATTCGATCACCTACATACCATCGACTTATTGAGCAAAAGGATCTTTGTTCACCTCCTGATTTTTGTTAAGAGTTGTTACTTTCCTTTTCAATTCATAAAAGTAATCAAAACTCCGAGCGCATATACTGGTGAGTTCTATCAACCATGGAGAATGAATGGTTAGGAAGTCGGGAAAGTCGTAAGGTAGGAAGCAAATGTTTACTTTTTTTCTTTGAATAAAAGGTATATTTGGTTCTTTCTTTCTTTACTAACAAATTCTGTCTAAAGCGATCTCTTGCAGAGATGTCCCAATCACATCCAAGAATTTCATCGTCGCCAGAATTGTTTCGAGAAAGTACCTCAAACTTGGGTAACTCCTCTTCAAGAATTGCACCACTTAATGTCGCCACATCCTCTCTCCGAGAACGACAAAGACGACGATCACCGAACCCCAATAATAATTCTGGACAATCTAGTCTGCGCAATCGGCGTGCCGGTGGACATACTCAACCAGCAGGGGAAGTCGGAACAATGGAAGCATCATCTCGGCGCCACCGCCCGGTAGTAAACTCAGAAAATGTTATTGATTTAACATCCGATCAAGATGACGATCCTTCACCCCAAGTTCGAATTAATCCTGCAGCTGTTCGTAGGGCAGCCAACAGTCGAAGACACAACACACCTTCACCCTCACCCTCAGGTTCGCCTTTTCCTGCAGGCCGTATGTCAGCTCATAGTCGGAATCCTACTGCCTCGAGACCACCACCGAGATTAGGGAGAAGTGAAGCAAGATTAGAGCAGTTTGTGGATCTCACAGGAGATGACGACGATGATGAGGATGACACTATTATCATAACTCATTCTCGAGAACGTTCTGTACCTCTACCTCCCCGTGCCCCACCACTACCACCAATGCATGCTAGACTTGGAGTTTTTGAACGTTTGCAGAGACAGAGAAATGGAAGAGCTACCCCGCCTGGATTTGTAGCCGGTCATTTCGGTGGCAATCCAATGAGTCCACAAAGACCAACGCCAGCAGGTCCCAATGGTGAACTTGCGTTTGGTGGATTGAGAAATATGTACGACAATGGTGCGGGTATTATCATGGACGTCCATAATTTTTTGGGTTTTGGGGGTCGAGATGTAGGAGTTCATTTATTTGCAGATTTTCCAGCTATGCCAAACGGTATGGATTATGGAAGAGTGGCTTTACAAGAGAACAAGCCCGAACATGTTGCACCTCCAGCAGTTCCCACAGGATTTACGAGGTCGCCCACGGAGAGTGATACTGCGATTTGCCCGAGTTGCGAAGAAGAATTGATTCATAGAAAGGACGGTGAGGAGCCAGTAGCAAAGAAATCTCGTGGGGCACCGAGTAAAAAGGATAGAGAAGAACATCCTTTCTGGGTCGTTAAGGATTGTGGTCATGTAAGCTCAATTAATTTCACTTCTATCTACCATCATTAACATCGACTAGGTCTTCTGCAATAAGTGTTTTCAAAACCGCACAAACGACAAAATATCCTCCTTCCGCGGAGCCAAGACAGTTCTTTGCGCAGTTGATGAATGCGAATCGATTGTTAAAAACAAGGATAGATGGGTGGGCATTTTCTTGTAACTTCACATTTTCGAGCCTACGATTCTAGGATGCTAGGCAATCTCAATCTTTTTTTTTCTTTGTGTCCAAATCAATAGGTTACTATTTCACGAATCATCATCATACGATTTCCCTAGTTTCAAGGAGTTTTAGCATCATTGGTATCATTTACAGGATGGAGTACAAGGGCACTGGGGTGGATCCCAGTTGATTAACATAGGGCGGGCTTGGGCTTGGCTTATATTATTGTGTTCTTCACATCGGGGCGTTTTTGAGGGGAAGGGAAGGGGTGGAATGGGAAAGGAAGGGAGTAATTTCAAGCGCATAGACGGAAGAATCTATATCCTTGAGACTCGGAAAATTAATGGAAAATAATGTCAGCGGGGGTTTGTGGAGTGGGTGGAGGAATTGAGCAATTGAATAGGAAACATGCTCTGATATTCCAGCGACGAAATACTGATAGGTATCTCACATCTTCTTCTCTTCTGATGATAGCGGGGGAAGCATGTATATTAGGGGGGCAGCATAGCGGATACAAAGTAATTGCGTTAGCATATATGAAATGGTTATGTTTTGTGGTTATGCTTTTGGGGGCTGTGAGCCTGAGTGATGTGGTATGAATGGTTTTGGTGAAGAGAAAGTGGCTGGAAAGAAGCGGGAGAGTAGGGGGAGAATGGGGATGGTGGAAATGATGGAAGGGAAGGAGAGTGGGTTAAAAATGCGTGATAGTAATCTGCTCTTCTGCATTATGTCTACTGGTGTGTCTATCTACCTGGCAATCCTTTTTCTCCATTCCCTAAGAACCTATTTTTCCACCCGGAAGCCTTACTTCTCACTCTTTTTCCTGAAAGGATTTTTTGACGTCTACTTGGCAGTCTCTTTCTTTCCTTCTTCCCTCTTTCTTTCCTTCTTCCCTCTTTCTTTAATGATATTCCATGATTCTTCATGATAATCTGTCTAAATACCCAGGTATGTAATATATCCCGCAACGGTTCCTTATTGCTCTTGCTCTTCTTTTCTGCTATTATCATTTTCTGTAATGGTTTGCATAGTCTACCTCCTGTGCTTGGACCCGAAACTCAGATGCACAAATGAAGGTCTCTGAGGTAAGTAGTAGTGCCTAGTGGGTATATACAGGAGATTGGGAGAACGCGAGGAGAGATAGTGGATACGACGATGAATTGGGGTATTGCAATGAAGCATTTGAATTGGTTGTAGAGGGACTTTATTTTTGTATATTCTGGGCTGGCGGGAGAGTTTTGCGGAGGATTGTTTTCAGGAGGAGGATAGAGGGGATGGGGATGAGGGTGTATGTAAGTGCGTTTTATAATGATGTAAGTCTTTTCCATAAAATGTTTGATGATATCCCAATTCAAACCCTGATCTCAAAAGATCTAGATTTATTGCATACCTAATCCCTCCGGGTTATAAATTTGAAAGGTGAATATGTCCCTTACAAGTATAGGTAGGTACCTATAGCATGGTTTCAACGATGCGTCTATTATTTTGAAAATCATAGCTGGATACTCATACACTAGCTACATATCCCAGTTATATTCTTCAGGACTAACGGGAATAGTTTTACTGTACCCTTTATATGTATAGCTCTCAATTTAAAGCGCATCCCAACAAGCATTCTCACAAGCGTCCAGGAAGTGAGCATACCAGGAATAATCTACACGGTAGTCTCCGGCGGCTCCAAACTCGTCTATTACTTACTACCATATAATCTCTCGAAGCTCGGTGGTATGATCAACTTCTTGGTTCATGTTTCCATATGCTTTGTAGCCTAGGAAGTAGGTCGGACTTGTCGCAAATATGTGTGTACATGTATTCCCGCTTTTCGCTTCGATTTTTACTCCTTCTGGCTATGTTGTTGGATGGATAAATGGAGAATATGGGTGTGATGGTTGGTGATCTATGGACTCTGGCTTGTGAGGGTTAAGGGTTGAGAATTGAAGGTTGAAGGAGTGAATCTTCACATTGTTATCTCGTATTATGATATTTTTGAAATATCATTTTATGTATTTGCTAGGTAGTCATCGCATGCTAGATATCTCTCATTCTTTATACTGTCCAAAAATTGGATCGCAGTATCAATTCACCACTATACCCACCCCTCATTCCGCAACCCCTAGACACGAAGATGGATTTTTGAAGACCTCAACTGATTTCATCGAAGAGGGAGTTTGAATGAGAGTAATAAGGTTCTGGTGAGCCTTGTGTCGTAGATACTACCTAGTATGTATATGCCATTTCATGCAATGATAATAAAGATGAGAGCTGAATTGGACTTGTCATCCATGGATGCATGATAGGTAAATATCTCTAAAGAGACCTTTTGTAGTTGGCCATACTCTCCTCTTAATTTATAATGTTTAAAATATTTCGTAGAGGGGGTGTAAGAACGAGAGAATATTGGGTAAGAGCAAAAGTATAGTATCTTACTTAGAGATGTGATAGTTGTTGACCGAAGTATTTGTGTCAAATTTGATCTGAACTTCGGGAGAGGAAGAATTAGTGTGAAAGTAATAGAGGGATGAAAGCGGCCGAGTCGAGAGGTATTTCACAAGTAGGCAAGTGAGTTGAAAAAGTGTATCAAGCATGCGGACTCGAGCAATGAGAAATAGAGAAATGGAAGGCCATACATAGTGAGATGGTACATAGATTATCGCTTCTGCCAGTATCATGCTTACAAAATCATCCATTTAATTTCGTCTAGTCATGACAGGTGCCGGAAAGTGAAGATCCGATGCTTCTCCATAGGTTCGTCGTGGTCAGCCGTGTCAAACTATTGTACATAATACTTTGGTACTATAATCAAAGCGATAATATGGTAGTAAGACTTTCCATAATGGGAGGATATCTTACATTAGATTTGCAGATGTGCGGATGTGCAGGTATCGTCACGTCACCAGTAGGCTACACAGAGAGCGTTGCAAGACTGTCTCCCCTCTATCTTCATAATCCATCGATTTTGAGTCTAGGAATTCTGTAAACAGACTTCCCCTGACACCAGCACAAGGAGTAGCAACAACGTACTTTCAACCGCAAAGTAAACTAACTTGTAGGAATATGGAAACTGCAAAGATCACCGGTCCCTGAAAGCTATCGACATGCACCGATCGACATATCCACGCGTATCAACGCCGATCACTTCGGCATGGAGAGAATGATGCAGCCGCGCCTGCGAACGAGTACCTAACTTGTAATTGATTTACGGATCCTGAATTTTCCATGCAGCAAGATAAGCGACGTTCAATGTCGAGATGCAAGTCTTGATGGGATACACGATGCTAACAGTCTGGTTGGGATGGATATAAACTTGAAATGGGTGAGAGAACTATCTGGATAGGTGACTATACAGATCAGAGTGAAAGGATGAATGAATGGAATCATGAAATGAAATGAGATCAGAGAAAAGAGGTTGCAGTTCTGAATGATACATTTTCCGTATCACACCACATCGTTCACATAATATTATGGTATAGTATAATGCGAAACGTATGAGAAGAATGCCGAACGCGCGCTTATTCCAACTTTGAACTGCATGAATTTGTCTAATTTGATCTAACCTTCGTCACTGAACGATTTCAGTACAAGAAAGGAGAAAAGAGCAGAGCATTGATGCTCGCCACTCACTAGGAGGTAATAATTTTCAATTGTAAATCCAGCGAGTAACTAAAACTATGATTCTGGATCACATTCTGCGTAGACTTCTTCGCAGGGGGAGGATATCTAGATATGTACAAGTTTTGCTTCCAATACCGATACCAATATCAATCAATAATGAAAATGATAAATAGTGATAAATAATAATAGATAATGCGCCACGGAACCTAAAGATGCGGTTAGTTGGTTCATCGTCGTATGTACACTTACGAACTTCATGAAGGCTACTACCGATGTATTGAATGCAGATCTTGATGTGATCGACACGACTTTTCGAATTCTGCACTTCCTAATGAGGAAAAGAAAGACAGGATACTTCCTTCGTGGATTCAGCAGGCGAGTTTTAGCAAGCTAGTTTTATCCTAGAATGGTAATGTATCTCGTACTCGATAAGGTTCGGTGGGTTAGGTTGCCGCTGTAGACACTAGATAGTTGGAGTGAGTATATTGAGATTCCCACCTAGACTACTCATTGAAGATATTATTTGTTTCAGGATTTAACAAGTCTTCTTCATATTGCATCCATTCCTTACACAAGACTCTCAAGAACCAATTCCCCAAAAATCGGCATTATGTATGTTTTCCAAAGTCCGACGAAAGGATCGTAGTATGAACCCACTATTTGGGATAGCCAAGCTTTGGATATATCCCGAGCAAACTACAAGCCAAAGCTAATATTTGTATTAGCAGAAAAGGAAGCATGAGATGAATTGGGGGTCTGATTCCTTCACGCCATTGCTTCTTATTGGGAAAATTGAGTAGCTTAACACCCATATGCATCTTGACGTTTTGAAAAATACTCGCATGCGGGCTGCATTTGTATATTCTATGGCATCTATCAGAGGTGATGGTCAACCTTTCATGATTGGTATACACACACATTTTTGATGGGTTTACTGCAGTGTCACCTCTCTGCATCTTAATTTAAATCTCTGGTACCTTTCTTCCCTTTTTACTTTCAAAGCCAGACTAGATATATGCGCAGGAAGTCAGCAGGTCCTAAAATTAAGTTAAATTCATGCGACGACTAGGGTGTTGAACAAGGGTACAGGTGTTACTAGCGAAGCTCCCTGGTCGCATACCCAGTCCAAATAGACGTGCCGTTTTCCCAAATGGTGATTCTGGGGTAAAGTTGTTGGACGGAGGTGAGGTTCGGCAACGGGTGAATATCGGATTTACGCAGGTAGTTCATGGGGGTTATGTAGGCTTGTATATAGGTGCATGATACTGCGTGGAGGGTGTGATTTTCATTCTTTTTCATTCTTAGCTCGTGAGTGTGAGAGGTAAGGAAAAGGCACAAGAAATCTAGAAGGGTGGAGATGCAGAAAGCCTTCTTCTGTTAAAGCCTCATACATACTCTCCACCGTTGTAAAAATGAGAGGAATCATGAGCTTACCCTTGTGTAATCCATGTTATGGAAATGTAACACGATCGTGAATTCATAATGGACGGCTGAAGTATGCAGAACCCGGTAAAACATATCTTAGCAATTTCTTAACAACGTCTCAAATGTTCATGGGTATTGAATTAGCAAGTCAAAACAAAGTTTCGGGAATGAAGAGATTGAAGAGTACCATGAAGTTACTTTTGTTGGTATACTGGGTAGGCATGTATAAAAATGTTTCCCCAGACTTCCGGGAGTATGGGGATTTTGTCTACTCCAGAATTTCAGAATTTCAGAATTTCAGAATTTCAGAGCCTGGTTGTTAGTTGTTAGTGTTGGTGTTGGTGTTGGTGAAGAATGGTTGTAGTGTTCGTGTATAGTTTCCATAGCCGAACAGCTCTGTCTGTACTTACAGAGTTAACTTGAGTAACTGGTAGCACCATCAACATGTCAAGCTATCTAATCCGATCAATTCATTCCAATCAAAACTATATTGGCACTGCAGGACCTAGAATTGATGGGATATGCCGCTCGCCGAGGCTGAGGGTATGCAATTCTTTAAGTCTGGGTTACAAAGGGGAGTTTGCGGGTGTGGGTAGACTGTTAGCGCATTTTATCCCAATCAATGAACAGCTGGGTTGGACAGTACTAGGTAGTCACTACTTGCATTATATTACATCTGGATATACCTGCACAGTTCGGATAATATTAATACTTTGGTTGGTTTCGCTAGGGGAAGAGTTTTTGGGTTGAACACATTGACATATCGTCCCATCCATTCATTTGCGACCAGAGAATAAGAAAGCTGGGGAAACGAGGGTAGCATTCATTCTCGATCGTATTTCCAACGAGGTCTCATAGCATCTGGACTTCTTTCCCAAGTCCCACTAGGTATATTATTCGATCAAAAAGACAAGGTGTTGCCATGTTTCCTTGAGGATGGTGGCGGCGTATACCCTCACATATGTCTAACGTCTTCAACCCTTATTTGCATTGCATGGCATCACATCCATGGTTAGCATGACATAGGGTATGTATATTTGACGATTGATATCATTTTGCCGGCTTCCGAGTGGATATCGAGCTTGTTTTCCAAGGGAGATCCAACGAATATTAGGTGAGTATTGACAGTTTGGGGTGGCGATGGGAAGAGCTAGTATGGGCGTTCGTTTATAGAAAATTTTGCCGTTCCGTAACATGGTTTCGAGATTGATGTTTCCATAGAAATCAATGGAAAACATAACATGATCATAATCAAGATCGAAATCAACGAATGAGAAAGTTGAATATCCAAGAACTTTCCCTGAACCTTTATCGTCATACCGGTACGTAAGGTACGCACACACTCAAAATAGGTCTAGATGAAGAAGAATACGCCAAACTCTACCCACGCACTTGGACAGCTAGTTCCTGTGATACCGTCCTCAATATCTTTAAAGCATCATTTTGATATCTTATCGTTGTTGGACAAACAAGCTTGGATCACTTCATGGTCTTTTGATGATATAGGATAGGCTTTTGATATGTACCCGTCCGGGGTCTGGAGAAGCACGAGTTGAATATGTAGGGATGATTGTGGAGATGACGGATCATTGATCGTGTTTCGAAGTAAGATATACGGATCGGTAGATTTTGACAGCCTTTTGGTGTATCGTATCGTTGGCTCATTGATATTGAGATGTACAAATAATTGAAATAGATGAAGCTATATTCGACTTGTTCAAGGCGATGTACCCGTGTGCCCTCAATTGGGAAAAGTAGAAGTAGAAGCGGAATCAGGACAGGCTTATTGTGAGTGGTACGAGGCATTTTTAATTTCTGCACAGTGGTTTTTCATCAGCATTTGTGGATTAGGGGCGGACCTCTCGGTTAAGAGCGGCGAGGTGTATTATGAAGGATGGTGGGGCCTCAGAAAGAACTCAAAACGCACCCGGCACAGTAATGAAAGGTAAGTAAAGTTCTGGATATGCTCTTTTTTGCTTCCGGAGATTCCAGCTCTTGTTTCTGGCATATGTCGTACGATGCAGAAAGTGCTTTGAAGTTGGATTTAGCTTGCAACTGGATGTCATAATCTAACGGCCCGGTTTCACTGATTGATAGATAAACCGATATGTGCGGTACGTACTATCTAGGCATTCCGAAACATTCTGGACCATGAAATCTGGATTCTTTTACGTAGCTATCTAGGTACGATGGTACATGCTACTGCGGATAGGGTCGATAATTATGGACTAGCTGTCGTGCAACATGCAGCAGTTTGATGGTTGAGAGCCGAGAGCTAATCTACTTCTTTACCAAGGCTTAAAACTTTCGAGGGAGGTTAATGATTAGGAAGAACCAAATTGCTATTCATCGTGACCCAATTTTTACCATTGCTATTGATCATATACGAATCGCCGGAGTTTAATGTTTGGCGTTTGTGTGAGTTCAGATGCAATAGAATGAGTCTGTACGGATGAACAATTAAGAGGCGAACAACTCTCCGGACAATCGAACTAGATGCATGAATTTTGAGGGTGAGCATGATAAATATTGAACGTTTTCATCATCATGCTTCGGTCAAATTGCCGAATTCGTTTACTATCTCCTACCCTTCCTTTCCTTTGTGCTTGTGATGCCTCTACATGATGACGGCGATGAAAATGTTATGAATCATCTAGAAATGCTTGGAAATTTTTGATGACGAATGAGGGAAAGAATTCTTTGTATACCAAGTGACTGTGCAGTAATTTGGTAGAGGATTTGCCTAGGTGCCTGACAGAATCTGCTGTAGCTATATGGCACAGATGTAGAGCTTCAATACTTTGATCTATTGCAGAGGAGCTCTCCTTGAATCGCTTAGTGCTTATGTGCTTTGATGAGGCGATATGAAATACTTCCATTCCTTCCCAAAGACCCAAGTTCTTCAAAGGAAAGTCTATCTATGATGTATTATGAATGTATAAATTTGTAATCCAAAAGATTTACTAACACTTCCAAACCTATGAGGGTAGTATGAATTCATCAGCCCATTCATTCATTCATTCCTTCCTTCCTTCCTTCCTTCGTTCATTCTCGTCATAATCAATCAAATTAGCCAACCATTCAACTCAATAGATCTTCGATTAATAAAGAAGTCATTAATGACTAATAATCCTATTGGACAATATCTAATAGTAGGTCATTTTGAGTCTTTCTGATGTATTAGCTATCTATCTACTTCAACTGTTGTCTGTATCGCGATCAATGATACTTATTAGTACCAATATCTCATCTGTCATCCCAATATTCTTCACAACGAACAATTATCTTGATACATTTCCCAATTGCACATCCCTTGTCTACTCCAATATCAATTGAAGAAAGCAATCGAGGTACCTCCTACCTAGGTAATAGGGATCTAATTCACCAATTATTCCTATTGTGGATTGATTAGTTTTCCTCTTCTCTCATCAATCTCTTGGAATCAACATCATATTGAACCTCTCGCTGATAGTTCTTTGAAACATTCATTCACTTATATCAGAACTCTTGAACTTTGAACTCTTGAACTCATGAACTCTCTTTTTATTTTTAAAACGGCAAGAAATCATCAATCCACTAGGTAATTGGTTAAACCATCTCCGTCTCCACCAAGAGATCCATTCACCACCCCATCATCCTGTACCTGGTAGACAAAAGCCGTCTCATATTATATAGATATGACCAATGACTGCTCTTGAATATATTAATATACATTCAATCAATCTACATTATTGGTCACAGAGGAAAGGTCCCAAGTCAAGGTCAAGGTCAGTATCATTTATCATCCTGTTCCTAGTTCTCCACCAAAAGAACTCTCACATATTTTCCCTGTCATAACGGGGCAAAGACAAGAACAACATACCGATACGGCTTATCCAAAACCATCTCGCCGTTTCTGAAGGTATCTACGACTTTATAAACAAATCCTCAATTTACTACCTTTTTTTCCCTTCTCTCTCTCTCTTTCTCAACGGATATTCAATATTAGTTCAATGGAAACAAGATATAGTAGAAATTCACTGATCTCTTATCCGGCTTTAGTTTTATAGATAATAACTTAGAAGAGGAAGACAATAGTTTAGTTGGTACAGTTAGCATTCTAGCATTCTAGCATTCCCTCCGCACAGAGCGCGCACAGAAGATATTCTCTACTAGTACCACCTACCTACCACCTACCTAGGTATTAGAACCTCACAGACCTCGCAGCCTTTCCCCGGATCTCAACTACCTACCTACCTACTACACGACATCCCATCCCATCCTACATCCATTTCACTCCAAAGCACAACAACCACAAACCACATAACTGCAATCATTTTAATCACCGTTTGTTTGTATTCGGATACATAGTCAGGTACTTGACAACAGTATCTCTTATTTCTCATCGGACTTTTGAATATTCAAACTATTCTTGCCGGAAACCCAATAATACTTCGTACTTCCTACCATCGAATTCTAAGTTCCAAGAAATCTACCGACCTACCTACCTACATACCTACATACAGCCGGAAAAGGCCTGCAGATATTCACTCCATTTACTGGTCAAAGGAAGAATTACCTACACCAACTCTTCATTTACTGGTCTGCAGAAACGAGAAAGCAGTGAAGGGTCGGGTCGGCTAAAGATTACAACGACCGAAGGTTACAACAACGGAAAAAGGCTTGGGCGCTTTTATTGCGGCATCGCTGCATCAAGAACTGCAAGTCCCCAGTAAAGAGCCCGCCAGGTTTCGATTTATTGGGAAAGTCCGTAAGTCTGAACGTCCATTCATCGTACCTTTGCCACGAACGATCACTCTCCACACACTGGAACGAATGGAATATTGAACAATTTCTAGCATGTACAAACCTTCGTAGGAAGTCATTCTCATATATCTTAGCCTCGTCTTGGTGCCTTCTTCAATGATGGGGGATAATTCAACAATCAAACAAGAGCAACCGCCCAACATGTCTGAGACGACGTCATCTAACGGCGCTGAATCAAATGGCGGGATGAATGGTGAGGAGAATCGTAAGTAGCAATCATATCTCAAATACAACTCGGACATAAATCACCTGTTCAATCAAAGTTATCACTGCTGTCTTCTTCCTGGAGAGGCTTTAATTGACTTTTTACATTAGTCATAGCATCGGCAGCATCTGCAACGACGACTGCCCCCAAATCTCCCAACGGCTTTCCGTCAAAAACCGACAAGCCTAAACCTCATGGTTGCAGCACATGTGGAAGACATTTCGCACGCCTGGAACATCTGAAAAGACACGAAAGATCACACACAAAAGAAAAGCCATTCGAATGCCACGAGTGCAAGAGATGCTTTGCGCGGAGTGACCTTTTGTTAAGACACCAGCAGAAGCTGCACACAAACATAACACCGCCTGCGAGACCAAGAAATCGACGAAGCAGTACTATGAGTAATGTATCCGGAGTTGGCAAACCAAATCTCAACAGGGTACGAAAACACTCTATTGTCAATCCAGTGGGCCCGAGACCAAGGGCAAATACAATCACAAATCCAGAAAGTGCTTATATGCAAATGGCTCTGGGTCAAGATGAATCTTATGCAGTGAGGAACCAAAATCATACAATTCATCCTTCAAATCATGGCCATGGTCATAGTCGTCACGCTAGTCTCGCGAACCTACCAATGCACAACTCTGATTACAGTGGAATGCACGGGATGAGTCCGATGAGTGGAATGTCCTCTGTAATGAACAACCGCAATATGTCTCATGGGTTGCCGAGGATTGAAACGCATCACTCTATGGTGCTTAATGGACTACGGACTGCGCCGGTCGCTGGAGGGTTTCAAAACCATGACTTTACCTTTTCACCAGGCTTTTCATTTCCGAATGGAAATAGTCCTAGCCCGACGATAGACCCTAGTGCCTTGTTCAATCACTCACCAGAACCAATGATCACATCAGACTCAATGATTGCACCGGATTCGATGGTCCTTGATTCCAATGATACATCAATTTTCACTTTCCCAGACTACTCGGGAAACTCGGGTATGGATGATTCTTATGGTTTCAATGGGTTGATCAATCCTTTTAGCCAGCATATGACATTTGATGAGAATGCTATAATAGACGGTTCATCTCCTTCTGCAATCAGTACTGCCAGTCAAAGTGGGATCAGTGACGGTATTATGCTGGATGGATCCAATAATATAGCTGTAAGCTCACCATCCATGTGGCACCAACCTGTGACGGGACCACCTCTGATGACACCAAACTTTTTGGATCATGGTAACCAAAATTTTGGAAATTTCTCCAACGGGAATCCTATGTCACCGCATAGTGTACCTCAGAATCATGCAAATTTCTCTACTGGAAACGGTATATCACCACATATTCTAGCCCAGAATCATGATCATTTTTCAAACGGAAACCCTATTTCACCTCACAGCCTACCGCTGAATAATCTTCCATACTTTGCTACTCCACCTCCATTGAGTTCTTTGGACCATTCTGTAATGCCCGGAATGAACAACACACAAGGTTTCCAACCCCCCATGACTCTTGCCCCGGAGACCCCCAATTCCACGACCGGCAATATCCACGGAAGCTTACCTTTGTCCACAGTTACAGACTCTACCCGTTCAGCCCTTGCGAATGCCCTGGCCCATAATACCTCCTTCGGTGGACGAAAGTTTTCCGTTCCTTCTGCAAGCTCGCCATCTCCTCACTCACCTCGACCTCCAATCCGAGCCAATAGTGTTAGCGAAGGCATTAGGTTTCACCTCCCCAGCACATCCGATCTCAAAAAGTATATTGGCGCTTACATACAGTACTTTCATCCACACTTACCATTTTTGCACATCCCTACACTTAACTTCGATTTTTCGACTCTTATAAATGATGGCCGAGGTGCTGCTACTTCCGTTGAAGGACCTGGATGCCTTACACTTTCAATGGCTGCTATTGGTGCATTATATGCAGGCGATCATCAACAATCGAAGATGCTATTTGAATCAGCGAAGAAAATGCTACAGCTATACATAGAGGCCCGGCGCAAAGCTGATGTGCGTAGAGCGGACCACCGTTCAAGAGCCCCAGATAATTCCACTCACACACCAGTATTTCTTGCACAGGCTATGCTGCTGAACATTATCTATGGTTTCAATTCTGGCGACAAAGTAGCAGGCGAAAGTGCTCTCATTCACTGTGCTACCTTGGTTAGCCTTGCCAATGCCGTCATCAAACCACCATCGTCTTCTCAAAGCGGATCATCACAACAGGATGGACGGATGACAAATGGCGATGATGCAATGAATGGCTTCATCAAATCCGAAAATCTAGATGATGAACAGGAGTGGCACCAGTGGAAAACCGCCGAGGAGAGGAAACGAACATTATACGCGATCTTTATACTCTCTAGCATGCTTGTGTCGGCCATCAATCATGTTCCTTTCTTAACCAACTCTGAGATCGAGTCTGACCTACCTTGCAACGAAGAATTCTGGTCGGCTGAATCCGCTGAAAGCTTCAATGCGCTGGGTGGTTCCAAAATGGCCAATTACAATCAAACCACGTTTAAGGCTGCTTTGGGCGAGCTCCTACAAGCCGGCAATAGACAGCAATATCAGCAAGCGCAAGCTCAACATTTCGGAAATGGGCACAATGCTCAAGACTTGCCCCAGAGTGATTTGAAACCAAGTACTTTCGGATGTCTGATTCTGATCAACGCGCTGCATAATTACATTGTATGTTGATTTAATTTATAGCTCCTCAAGCAAGAAAATACTGACAAGAGTGTAGTGGGAAACCCGACAAAGACATGTCGACAGGAGGTGGGGGACTGAGGAAACTGAAAAGATGTATCGCCACATTGAGCCTGCCCTAAAAGCATGGCAATTAGCATGGCAACGCACCCGAGAGCACAGTGTGCAACGCCCCAATCCATTTGGGCTGGGACCGCTATCGGCCGACAGTGTTCCTCTCCTTGACTTGGCATATGTTCGCCTGTTTGTGAACATGTCAGCGTCAAAAGAAATGTTCTGGAAACGTAACTTCGATGACATGGCAACCGAACTTGCCGGAGGAAAAGACACCATGCAGCATGCGGGACACTCCCCTAACTCCAATACAGATTCTACGGAATTTTCAAGCGGTTCAGCTGCAAGCTCTGTGTTCGTCGATTCTCCTACAACATCAAACTCTCCTCCTGACGTTCAATCTTCTAGTGCTTTCCAAACCTCTCCATCTAACCAACCAGAGGGCCCCTCCGATCGCGAACGTTTACTTAGAAAGGCAGCTTATTATGCAACAGATTTCCTGGTGATGTCAAATAAGTTCGGCATTACTTTTGCAGACTTTACCTCCCGGGAGCTCCCACTACAGGCTGCCATGTGCGCATTTGATTGTGCACAAGTAGTAGCCGAATGGATAAGTTTAGTGCAGGAACGCCTAGGACGCTATATCGGAATTCTGGGTCATGCGGATGTTGATTTCAGCAGCGTGCCTGCTATTATATATCTTGAAGATGAAGATGTCAGACTTTTGGAAAGAATTGAAGAGGTTGTCAACATCACTGAAGCAAAGATGCAACATGAACTGGCAAACAATATTCATAATCAGATAAATTCCGGTCAGACAAACGCCGTTCAGATGAATGCTGGTCAAGGATCTCCCGTTCTAGATAATTGTGGGTTTGGAAGCAAGATCTTAAGATTGACTGCTTATCAGCTCGACAGAGCTGCAGTTTGGCAAGGTTTGTATTCCTCATCCCCGATTCAACTTTCAATAACACTAACTCAAGTCACAGTAACACGTCTCATGGCACGTGCTTTAGAGACGCAAGCTGTTCACATGCAAACACGAGCAGAACGCTCTAATAAACTAAAAGACAATCTCTTGTGATTCAAAAGTCAGGAAACGCCCTTGATCGCGCACATACAACAAAAGCAATTTCCTGTTATTAGCCTTTCTAATTTTTTGGTAAGAAAAAAATAGGACAAGACTTGGGCATGTCTTGTTGCTTTAATCCTGCGGTACATATGGGGATGGAAGGTTGCTTGCTTCACATACATACACACCAAATTATGGCTATGGTACATTCATTCAGAGCTTTCTAGGGGGGGGCTTCATGGGAAGGCACGATACTCTATTTATGGAACAAAAGTTCCCCTTCGCATTTAATTGTGTTTCTAACGCGTGCTTGACGATACCACGCTTTGGTTATTTTTTGCTTATTTTCACATTGGGTTGGATTCATATCTTCGGGAGTTTGCTTCTTTGGCTGGTTCAAATGGGTATAGGTGTTCATTTATGGGCTGGGGTGGGATTAGCGGTTTCGCGTTGCATATGGGGTTGTTTAATGCAATGTCAAGGTTGCTTCAATGATATGACGGAATGCTTGATGATGTTGATGATTCGAATGGAGAGGATGATTATCTTGTTTTTTTTTCGAGTTCAGCAGTTGATACATTATGAGATGCACATAATGGATGGCTTTGAATGTGGGATGGAGGCGTTTTCTTGAGCAGTGCTTGCGAAGGTTGAGCATAGGCGGGATTTTGGCTGGGGGTGCATGAAGTGGTAAGGGGATATTTGAAGAGAGGTTGGGGCAGGAGCAAAAGGCAAATGCAGAGATTAAAAAGTGCAAAACATGGCAGGCGAGGTTTCTTTTCGGATGAAAGATAGGTGGTTGATATGGGAATGACGTTTAATCGGCATTGTATTGAATGAAAGGAAGAAAATTGGTGGGCATTGAATTGGGATGGATGGATGGAACTGGGACAAAGAATCGGCTTCGGGATACTAAGGGTACCTACCAAACTACCTAGGCTGAGGTAAATGGCAGCGTAAGATAAAATGCATAATGCAAATAAAAATTATTGAATAAACTTGGATGATTGCGAAAAACTGTGAAATATGGCGAAGATGGTGAGGATGAACTCTCAACCAGTAGCGCTTTTAATAGTTGAGATGAGACTTGTATTGAATTGTAAAGGAAGGAACAGAAGGAGAGAAAGGATTTAGTAATTGAGAATGAGAAGGTGGATGGATAGATGAGTTTGAGAATTCGTGAGTAATAATAAGAGGAGATGAGGTTGACGAAGTGTAAGAGAGGGATTGAGTAGGGGAGGTGGGCACATTATCGGGTATATAGGGATGGTTAAAAGTAGACATGAATCTCATTCTATCATCTAATTTATCTTCAACTGCTCAACTGCTCAACTGCTCAACTTGAAGCTTGACTTCTGATAGAAGCGGAATGTTAAATATCAATTATAAGCATGATGGATTGATAAATTGATAAATTGATCTGGATGTATGTATGTATGTATGTATGTATGTATGTATGTATGTATGTATGTATGTATGTATGTATGTAGAGTGCGCACGTAGTGCACTACTTGTTAGTTGTTACTATTACTATTACTAGTACCATTACTGCCTATGACTGAATACACGATTTTGGGTCTTTCACGTATGTGATATGATATGATATATCGAGTTTAGTTATGTGATCTCATCTTTCCTTTTCTCTGTTTTTTGCTTCCTCTATAAAATCATCCTCTCGGCGTATTTTTTTTCTGTTGATGAGGTATGAGATTTGAGGGGTGGGGAGATTCAACGTATACACAAGGAAGAGGGATACCTCCCAACTTCTCATCTCTATCTCTATCTCTATCTCCAGCTTCTCGCTATTCCATTCCATGCAATTACAAATTCAAAATACGGTAATCCTAGCTCGGAAAAGATAGCTAGCTAGCTGGTTAGATTCTATCACTCATCACCATCAAGCTCAAGCTCAAGCTCAAGCTCAAGCTCAAGCCCAAGCTCAAGCTCAAGCCCAAGCCCAAGCAAATCTCCTTTCTTCACTCTTCACTCTTCCCAAAACCGCCTCTTTTTCTTTTCTTTCCTCTGCTAAAGCTAAGTCGATCTACCTACTCTATTCTATCCCATTCGATACCTCTTGGTGTATTTTTAGCGGAGAGAGAGTACGTGTTCAGTTTAATGATACCCTGAGTCTCTGAGTGTATGATTACGTTCTTGCTTTTACTTTTGCTATCGCTATCGCTACTGCCCATCCATATTAGCAGTACATATATTCATCTGTGGGGAAGCGAGCGGATGGTCAGTCATATCGAGACTAATCAGGTAAATCATAGCTTGGCTTCCCTTGCTCATTCTTTTTTTCTCCTTCACACTGCAGGTCATAGATTCGGGGTGATGGAAGAGTAACTTGTAATATACATGTGGACATATCATACGTATAAAAGATACACGGTACTGGCTCTTGAGATTATTTGATTGTAAATACTATTTTGACAATACTGGAATGCGAAGAAGAGACGTCAAGATAGACCTTGCATGAATTAACTTCCCTCTTTAGTTCTTCATTCATACCCTAAATTCTTCTAAACCAGTCCATCTCGACCTAAACACTTGAACAGCTATCAGCCAAAAAGTGTCATGTTCTCTGCAGACAAGTGCACCGACCTAGAAGCCACTTTATTACGGTTGTTTCATCACAGAATTTCTTAACCCACTACCTCAGAGTTAGGGATCTGGAGCTGTGATCGTGGAGGCTCTTGGATTTTTTTCCTTTCGGGATCCAACGAACGATCATTGCATCATCAAGCCTTTCTCAACACCTAGAATCTAAATCAAGGGTATAGCAATCATTCATCCATTGCACAAACTTCAAATTATTCTGGACTATTAAGAAATTCCAACAAATGAATAAAGCCGAGAGAAGCTAGCGGTGAAGAGAGCCCATATGGAACAAAGCAGATGAGTGCACGCCAATAGGCACCAAATCAGCACCAATTGATGTGCGTAAGATTGCTGGAAATTAATCGACGTGCCCGTGAAGTCGAAAAACTACTTCCATTCTCGGTGCTTCTCTCTCTGTCTTGCTGCCATTGACAGGTTGTCAGGATCTGCACATTACACAGAAATCGACTTGGTCGAAAAAAAAAGGTGTATAAAAATTGAAAATGGACCGGCCTACATAAATCTGTAATAAAAAATAGTAACAATTTGAGGGGTTTGGCAATACTCATTTAACGCATACCCTTGATCAAGGACTAATATATCTTAAATCTTGCTCAAGGATATTAACCTTGCAAAGTCTGGTTGAGGAATGTAGCATTGTGTAAAGAGATAATGCTGACAAAGCAGGAAGAATTCCATGGCTAAATATTCATGAAGAATACGGTGTAATTGACTGGGAATATCGAAATGGCTTACATGCATAAGCCCTTCTTACCAACTCTCATATTCATGAAGAACTTTCATGACCCGCCACTATCTGGGAGCTATGCATTGAATGCATTCATATCCATATGGAGAACGGAAACTGCTCAACGCGCATTACCCCAGCATTCAACCAAAGATATGCTGCACGAGATAATTATCGTACATCTCGACCCCACTCTTGAAGCATTCGCTCATTCCGCCATATTCGACGCTCGAGACATGGAATATGGAGGACAATCTTGATGCTAGAGATTTCTTTGAGTAGGGTTGAGCTTTTGATCGTTGTACTAGGGCATAATATACCGGGGCACGTGGTCTTTAAAATTGGGCATCAATCCAAATCTTGCATCACAGCACTCCTATTGGTTTTGGTACCCACGGCCCTTCCCAGCGCGACCAGCCTTTCTCCGTACTATTCACAGAAGATTTGTCGTCTTTAGGTATTTGTATGGACGCAGCAGCAGTATCCAAATCATGTTCCATTTTCACCATTCCCGCTCGGATATCGTTAAGATCTTGGGCGGTTGTATTGGGAACAAATGTGCTGTTCCTTTTGGGAGATTTAGATTCTTCCCAATCAGATATCTTCTGTCGGAAATTGTGCGCCTGTAATATCGTCATTGGGTCTTCTAGAGATTCCTCCAGTTCACCTAGCGCGCGAAGAAGGTCGTCTATCCCATAGGCTTCAAGTCGATCCTTTATCATATTCAGATTGATTCCTTGATCCTTCTGCTCTAGAACCCCTCGTACGAATATCTTGCAATCATCATCCTTTTCATCGATTGTTAAATCTGCCCAGTAAAAATCCCAAATCCACTTCAATGCTTTGCGCGCAGCTATTCGAAGTTTAGGAAGTGATGGGAGTTCTTCATGAGTAGCCTGATGCCGAAGTTCGACGTATGTAGCTGGTAGACCAATAGTTTTCGCAATTGAGTACATACTTAATTTGCGACGTTTATCTTGATGACTATCTAGAAGACCGGTAACAAAACTAATGACCAAGCATAAAATTAATAAGACGGATATCAAAATAGAATAGATCATGAGAAGACTTCGACGTACCGACAGAAAGCAGCAGAATAAGCAGCTCTCACGCAATAGGATGAATTTCCAGGAACATCGTTCAAGATAGCTGAAGTAATGATCGCGGAGGACTCCACGAGATGCGGACAATTTCCTCGTTGCATCCATACGGATATGAGGCATACGGCTTGTCGACGATAAGAATCATTAGGAGGGGTTGTCTCAGTATTTTGGTAAAGCTTTTCGCGCACTTGGAGAAGCTCGCGGCGCGTTCGCCAAGGCGTAATTACGAATTGAACCATAGTTTGTTCGTATTTAGAAACTAGGTGGAGAAGGACGATGTTTGGGAGGAATACGTCGGAGAAGGGTGGAGTCGTTGTGTTGACTTGCGATTGTATGAGAAATGTTTGAAGTTTATCCAAAATATTAATCAGAGCTGAATTGCTTGATAAGATGCCTCAGGATCTCGAGACAAAGTCTTGAGGCTGCTACCCTCTTTGTGATCTGAAAGCCGAAGTTTTAGCGTTGAGACTAATAATTATTAATAAGCTTACGAACCCAATTGAAGTGATAGCACGTGTATTGATTGATATTCACGTATTCACCAGCACTATTTAATGAGAATCAAAGAATCTTATCTTGTCTGTTAAATCCGAAAATTCATTCGGGGGTATTGATATTGTGTAAAGCTATCTATATACATATACATATCAACCTCTTGGGTAGATACTTCACCTGTTGACATTGTTGAATACAAGTGCCCAACAGGAATTTGACATATCCCATCCCAACATTGAGCCTGTGCTCGTTCCAGTCATTGCTGACATGATCCTATAGTTTCCAATGCTCCAATATAGCTAATCCCAATACCCAATCCAATCCAACTCCATCGCTAAATTTCAAAGTCATAAAGTTTTTCCCATCCAAAGTTCCATGCTCCTTTCAATCAGATCCAGCCTGCAAAATTCATTGCGTAACTTCCGTCGAAGTCGGGGAAGGGCTGTGTGGTGCCCATCATATAAGTGGTAGTGTCAGCCAGTTGTGTAGGTATCTCGGGTACAACTTCCTCCTCCTCTTCATCTTCCCCTTCACCGTCCTCCTCGTCATCTTTGTCGTCGTCCTTTTCAGCGGGTGGTTGCCATGTCTCCTCCAGCTTCAAGCCTTTACCAGCTCCTTCGGGTCGACGATAACTGTTGCCAAGAAGCTGTGACGACATCATTCGGTAGTTGTCAAGTTGAGGATCTGACAATGACATCTTGCTATTGTCTGGAGTATCGTACAATCCCATACCAATCAACTCCTCACCCTCTGGTTCATCATCAGACAGTGGGTGATATGGTATCGATTCCTCTGGAGTGAAGGTGGGTTCAGGGTGTTGAATAGGTAGAAAGTTGTCTGGTGTGGGTGGGGCGGTACCATCCTCGAATCCATTTGCGGCAAAGTTGTTCCAATCAAAATGTGAATACATCGTTGGATCTTGGTTGTCGTTTGTGTATGGAGCCTGAACAGACATCATATGATTCTCTAATGGTGTAAGCTCTGGGGTGTATGCCTGATCGAGTGGGTATGAGGTAGGTACGGTGTCGAATGGGTATGAGTCTTGATGATCCTCACTGTAAGGCATTGACACAGGAGAAAAGCTGGAGTCTGGTGATCCGTATCCTGAGTAGACAGCTGGTGTTGAGGCATCAAAGTTGTAATACTCCTGGGAATATGGGTATCCACTGGTAGATTGTACTGGTTGGTACATCTGTTGTGTGGATGGATGCCAACTAACAGGACGATTAGATTTCATTGACATCTGTGTTGGAAGTCCATTGTTCAACTCCCATTCGTTAGTCGCCATCATTTGTTGCTGTTGCTGTTGTTGGTTGAGCATCATCATCTGTCGTTGGTATGAGCCATCCGACATGAGAGTCCTGCGTCGGTTTTGTTTTATGGAGCATCGTGGGCTATTGTTGGTACTGTTTGGTTTGATAACTCGCATTGGTCCCATATTTCTCTGTCCATTCGACAGAGATAACCGATTTCGAGACTGTGAAGGTTGTGCCATTTGCCTCGAAACGTTTTCCAGAAACATCTGAACGTTGTCATCATAACCCATCATGTTCGTTCCATATGCTGAAGTAGCATAAGCTGAATCCATTTTGTGATATCGTATAAGAGAGAAGGTAGTATGAGAGGGAATGTTTGCAAGTTGAGGAGGGGTTGGTGGAGGTGTATAAGGTAGTATATGAACTAACGTCAACTGGACGTTAGTAGTCGAAATATCATAGCCTTGATATGAATTGAACTAAAGAATACTAAACTTAAATTATGAGAAAGGAATCTACCCAATCTTCCATGTGAGGATTAAATATCGGCAGTACAAATTTGAAAGACCAATATGCAAGTGACTTACCGTAAGGTTGCGGTATGTCGTCTGTGTCATCTGGCTGATCCCACGAATGTGTAAGGATTAAATCATAGGGAATTTACCGGGTCTGAGCTTCTTCTGGGGATGCTAGACACCAGGGCTTTGTTGGCGGTCAAAAGTCAAAGCCCCTGGCTTGCAACATACGCAGATTCGAAAAGCCAGCGGTACAAAGGAAGACAAGGGGGTAAGCTACATCCCGCGGCTGGATACATATCGCGTACGAGGCTCCTTCGCCCCAGGTGTGTGGGAATCAAAAGGGTGCGTGTCAAACGATGAATCAACTTCCTAAACAGGAGAAACTTGCTTTGCGAGGAAGAAGGGCGAGAAAAGGCGGTCAGGTTGTATCAGCACAAGGGTGGGATGAATTTCTATTTTTCAAGGGTGTATATATCAAGTAGCCGACGGGGTCCAAAAATGCCAGATGCCACTCTTCTTGATGTGCTTTGCATGGGTGCGATGAACCTCTAGCATAATTAGTATATCAATCTAAGCCAAATATGTGGCCTTCCCGTACTGACGCAGCGCTTTTGGAAATTTTTAGATGTGGAAATTTTCGATACTGTCGTTAGTGCACATGTTAAATTGTGGAATTTAGTCAGATTCTCGGCCCCATCGATGGTCCATCACAAAACGTGGGTAAGCTGGGCAAGCATTCCAATGGCTCAACCTAAACTCCGTACTCCGTACATGAAGAACCCCTCGGTCATTTAGTTTATGAGGAGTGTCATTCCATTGAGAAGCCTCGAAGGTTCACTGGTACCAATCTTGTGCTAACCAACTATTAAAAAGACGGCCCAGGTAATAGTAGCCTAATTAAGAGTACGTATTGCAGGTCAATACGATTAGGTAGAACCGCACAGGACTGGCAAAGCAGCACAATAGTACGAACAAAATGAAATGCAGTGCTACCGACCAACTGCAATGTATCTAGACCTGGCATGGTCATGATACTTAGGTAGGTATCATGAAGCATCTAAGTGGCAAACGCGACTCATTCTACATACCCCATATTGTATCTAATACACACTACAAATTGAATCTTGGCTAATAGGACTTCCCGAGCTCACCGCGTAATAATTTTTCTTTCTCAAAGATGTGTATGGCATGAGCAATCAAATGAGCGAGCATATAGTCAAACAATCCTGTCAGATACTCCATATATTAAAATTCTGATGAAATGCAGATGGGGTAACGCACATTATTCTTTTTGCCTTATTGTATAAAAGACACGCTTTGTACGCTATATTCGAAATTGGGAAAGAAGGCGAGACTTTTGACGGCGGAGAGAGTGGGGCAGCGGTAACGCGAGTAGCAGCAGCTCACTAAACTTATTTTGAGTACAGTCATAATTTGGGAATGGGATGATGCAGAAATAAATCACCGACCGTTCAACATCCTTGAGATCCAGGTTTGCGTAGAAAAACTTTACATGTATTAGTCTGTACTAGGGTTCGCTAAGCAAGGATGATGGAGTAGATGTGGATGTCGATGGATCTTGCTAGGGGATTGCGAACAATCCATGAACCAGCCACCATAAAAGAAAAAGTGCTAATTACGAAACATCCAATGATATGCATCTATCAGCATCGAAAAAGCCTCTTTCTGAAACTATGAGCCACAGTTCCATTAGTGTGATAAGTAAGAAAACTTAAAAAGACTCGGATGGAACCACTTAAGAAACGAAATGATAATTTCAGGTGCGTCAAGAATTGTCAATCGTTATCCTATCGTCACGAAAGCATGATGATCTTAAAATATTGGTCATTGCCATTCCTGTTAGACGGCGTTTCTAAGTTTGAGACCAAGGCGCCCAAATTATAGATGTGTGTGGAAACATATGCTAAATCATAGCGGTAGATTTTCTCGGATATCACTTTTCCATGATCCATGGACTTCACGGGCTTATGGTTATCACATAATGCATGTCGAGGCCTAATCAGCAGCCAGAAGGCAAAGCAATCATTAATGCACAGATTCAGCAACTTCATTGAGTGAGCATGAACCCGCGGCGAGGTACAAGCAAGACGCACAAGTACAAATTGCATGCATGTGCAATGATAACTAAGACCGGCATGTAGTAAGCAGATCATCCATAATAATGAGAAGTAAAAACGTCTTAGACCCATGTTGGCATGCATTGGTCGGAAGCAGTCTCGATGAGGCTTTGTTTGGTCATCGAAGGCCCTAAGAAGGGCGCTTGAATTCCAAGGTTGTGTTTGTTTGTCTTAATCGCCCCTTACCCCCTCGTTGCAACCTGTCCGTGCTTCTAGGATTCTTCAAAATGAAGCTGCCAAGCGTTGAATTATTCGATACGTTCCCTACCTTCACGGAGCTTATATCGATTCGAAATACACTAAACACTAAATATGTTTCGCAAGGGGCATGACATTGAAAAAGCAAAGCATAATAATGCTACAACATCCAGGCGGTGAAACCGATTAGGTGTTAATTTGGCATATATAATAGTCATTCAAGTAATTGATTGCTTTTACCGTATCAAACCACAATTCACGATGATCTATCTGTTCATTAGACAACACGCACGGAAATGGCGGCGAGAATATAGTGCTTGCTACCTAGCTTTCAACCTCAACCTACGTTGATACCCTCCCTCATGTGGAGTCAACAAATCAACGATTAGATGAAAGTTTCTATTGAATATTTTTCCTTTCGAGCTTTAAACCAAATGCGGACATAACCGGAAATTCTTTGTCTAGTGTATCGTACACTGTGTATGCTTGTGCAGCCACCCCGCAATAATCCCAGTTCGCCAGTATATGAGCCGGGCCCATGGAAACTTGTACTATTGCAAGAAAAAGGCTAGTACGAAATGAATCAGTATTATCTTGTCTGCAGCATCTATAGTGCTAAGCCTAATGACGCGTAAAACGACAAAAATTCATGATGATGCCAATGATTTTATTCGATAGGAGACTATTTCGTTAGTCGCTAAAGTAGATCTCATCCATGTGTCACTTTCTTCTAATTCCCACAGTTTCCCCTTGCTTTTCCCCTCTATTGTCGATCGTGTTTCTCTTACCCGTGCCACGAATTTCATATCCATATTTCCAAGGATGAAGATATTTGGAGATGACAGAATCTAGGATCTAGAAGTTTAGAACGGACCATTCTTGCGCAAGCAAGGGTCTGCTTACTTTACCACACTTTTTTTTTTTGGATCTTAAACGCTCGAGACATCATCATAGCACATAGTGTGTGTATCCCATGCCGCATCCCTCGCTTCACTCCGAATAGCGATTCAGCAAGAGAGATATGCCCGTCAGAAAAATTTGCATCCCGGTCGACAAGGCTGGGACTGGGACCGGCCTTCCTTTTTGGTTTTCTTACTACACCTACCTTTTTCCTGGAGACAGGCAGCGGGTGTAAGCTCGGGTTGCTGAAAAGAAATTGAGACCCTGGCGATATTTTGAGGGATCGCTGGATTTCCTAGTCGACCGACCATTCTTTTATACTAACGCTGCCCTTCATGTAAGCTTCAATCTCAATATAGCCAGGCGGGCTAGTAATCCTTTATGCTCCTTGAATGTCCAAACTAAATTCAGCATATTGACCGATATAGCATCCTAAAGACCAGAACCAATAGTTGAATGCTATATAGTTTGAATCTACGATGACTTAGTAAGACGGATGCTCTAAATGAATCAAAAACGAGCATTATTTGAGCATCATCTCACACTGATCAGCCATCATAATTGATCCGATCTATTGTGTTAGACCCGGTGGGTTTAAAAACTTTCAAACTCGTAACCCACTCTCAAGTTAATCAATTCCCGCTCTGGTCATCGCACCCTTATGCGAGCCTTTTTCGAAACCTTCAATTCCAACATACATCCATACATCTTTGATCCTCGTTCGCCGTGGCCGATGGAGATGCTGCGTAACCAGTACCAGCCGATCTCTTTATTATTGCAACACCTTTGTCAATTATAGATGGTCTCTGCTTTCGCACCGTTGCAGACGCTTGCATCCTATCTCGGCCCAAACTCCTTTCGCTGGACCAGGGCGAAGCATACAGTAACAGAATGAGTAAGTTCGGAAAGTAAAACAGGGTAAGCTAAGCCAAGTTATGACTGGCTTTATTAACTGATGTGTTTGGAACGACTCCATCGTGTTACATTGAAGAGTAAACAAGTGAGTTTATTGTGCCCACCTGATAGGCAATCTAATACAGAGATGCCGGCGCGAGTGATGGAAATTACCCTAAAGAGCTTGTGGAACCTATGGCTGATTGACGGTCGATTACACACAGAGGTCAAAGAGAAACACGATGGTGATTTGTATTTACGGTGTTCGAACCTGTCCTGTGTTGAACTTTCGTATTCTCTTCTTTTGCATTGATGAAACCTAACAGTTAGATTTCGATAGCTTTTGGGTTTCTCATCTAGATTGTGCTCGGGGCCTTATTATAATACTGAAGGACAATATAGAATTCTAGTAAAATGGTTGCAAGCATCACGAGAATCATCGTCACCCCAGTACTGAAGTTAACACAGCAGAACATCGTAATCAAAATTGACTGATGTGATACAACCTCATCATGTGAAAGAAGGGCTCAGGGTTTTGTTTTCTGTTTCTGTTTATGGCGCGTGTTCCGCTCAGCAAACTCAGCATGAAGTGTACGAACAGCACGGATACAAGACATTTTCAGCTCTTGATGAATCTTCATGGATGCAAGTGAAATGCAAACAACGGTCGGATGGAATGCAGCACACCAGCATTGATCGAAGACGAGATTTTTGTACCTGGTATCGTAGCAATCCATAGTAGCATCTCCATATCGAGATTCATAGGTAGGTTCAAGGGTAGGATTGTGGATAAGAGGGAATACGGTGGAAAAAGTAACGAATGATATTTAGCTCGCGAGGCTAGGTGTGGAAAAGTTGGAGACCCTTGTTTTAACTTCTACATACGCATCAAACTAAAGTTCCGCAGCAAGTTCCGCAAGCACTCTCCGAAGTTAATTAGATGCGTGAGTTTTGTGTAGCTAAAGCGGAGTATCATGGCGAGCATCATGGTTTGATGCTTATTTACCAACAGATCACGACGAATGAATCATGTCTCGTGGATCTACAATCATGATGAAATTGTCCATGCTATCAATAGTCGAAATCGTCAAAACCCCTTCATTACCACTCACTATTATTGGCCTATGTAATTGTCTAAAACTTTGAAAACCAACAACTATCGCAAGGATAAATTCCGGGCCCGCGTGAAACTTAATGGAACCCGGTTGTCATGATGAACCTTACTTTATCAACCAAATCTAAATAGAGGAGATCTCTCGGTGCTCATGTATTCCCCACTATCAAATATTCATGGCAAGGAACTTGAAGGAAGGGATAGAAGTATCGAAGCCTAGGAAGGAGGAAGAGGGGCAGTGACAATGCAGCAATATTGAATGAATGGATTAGTGATTGACCAATTTCGACTTTGTTCCCGATGAATATCTAGATAAGAGCCGTCTAAGCGTTTCGACACATGAGCCTCACACACACAGCTGAAGCAATCCTAATCCTATACTTCATACTCCATGGACCATAGTATGACACAATGATGGACATTTTCTTGCTAAATTACTAGCCTATGATTTTAGTTTATCTAAAAATATTGTGTAATGATAGCCATTAATAGTTACGGTACCTACCGGTCCCACGGTACTGTAGCATCTGCTGTATGTGGAGGTCATATCCTGGAGGTCTCGAACTTCTTTCGGTGATACTCGAGTACGAAAGTTACGAGCCTACAAGTTGAGATGAGCACAATTTACGAACATACGTGGTAGTGGACCAACAACATCACGAGCTTGGGTGGTGGCGGAGGTTGCGGTTCGTAATTCATATCATATTCAATGAGGGGATTTCGGCTTGACAAGCTCAACAGCTTCGACAGGGAATAAGATTCCGATACTGTAATTTGTAATGTGGTATTTTCACGGCAACGGCAAGGCAAGTACCATTGGATTTAGATTGATGTACACCACCACGAAAATACCAAGAACTCAGCCACACAACGTTTTGACTCATGAACTGGATTCGAGATTGTTCAGTCTTTCTTGGTAGGCTCGGTATGTTTACATGAATGGTATGGATAGATGTGCTTGATATGCCGTATGGGATAGTGAGTGTAAGTTAACATCGGATGAACGGTATGCCATGGCATGACTAAATTTTGGTATACGCGTTCTGCAGCTTGTATAGCCTCTTTTCCCGTGAAATGACATTCGTGTTTATTGATTGATTGAGTGAGTGTAAGGATATCGCCTTGTAAGATACGATGGAGCATATGTGAGAAAATCCATGGATAGGCGTGTTCGGAAATGCTGATGGTTCCGAACTTCGGGATAAATGGCTGAATTGGATGCTGAAATGAACTCAATGTTGTTACGATGTTATTGGAAATGGTTCAATGAAAGCAAGCAAGCGGCATCCTAACACTTTTCGTACGATGTATGGTTAATTAGACTGGTTGGTGACTGGGCGCTTTTACTAAAAGGTTTCGTTCTCACCGAGATTGATAGGATGGATGGTTGATCGTCTCACTCAACTTTCTGTATGGATTGAGTTGGCATCTTACGGAAACGAAGGAAGGTAGGGCGGTAGTATAGCAATGCATGATCCGACGGGAGACGTTTCCAGTCGAGTAAATGGGTATGGCACCAGGTGTCCTGTTGGTATTGATCTCGTACTTTCTCTGCATCTCCCTGGAAGAAAGGAATTGGATTTGTGTCATAGAGTCGGAAGTGGGTTGGTTGTCCCTAAGGGTGGGTGATTTTCCTACCCTTTGCTTTCTTTCGGTTGGTGAAAGAGTGCGAAGGATGGGCGTTGGAGCGTTTTTGGTGCTGTACAACGCATCCGCATCCAAGATTTCAAGTGTGGACGCATTGGGCTATTATCGGTGTAGGCATCAAAGGTTAAGGTTGCTTGAACAGTTAGGTCGATGTAATCCAGGGGGAAAAAACTAGCAAGGCACGAGATCATGAGATTCTCTCTGTACAGGTGTGGGTTGCGTGGGAAGGGAAATAAATGGAATAACGTGCTCATTACTTCTTTCGACTATGTTTGCTTTGAAAATTAGATGAAAAGCATCCAGATCCAGATAACGTAAATGCAAGGTCCAACTCCACATATACAGGCATACGCACACTTATACGGCATACACAGCTGTAACAACGATTTCATGGTTAGGATGTATGTGAATGAAGCCGATGTGTACGAGTTTACGAAGTACTTACTTCCGAACGGAGTAGGCGATAAGTCAATCTATTTGATCATCGCCATCCTTCATAGCTTCAATCTAGGATCTCCTTCCATTTTCATTTGTACTCGGGGCGATGAATGGATGAGACATGGTTTTGATACAGTCATCTAACTACGTATTGCAGTGCTGCAATGCTGCGTCGTTTGCATTATTAGCATTGCCGTTGAACTGTACTAGACATATGTATTTGGCTGAGGGTGGGTTGAGGCGACAATGAAGGGGTAAGGGAAGGATATCTAATTAATGATACTCTGACATGAAAATAGGAAGGTTTGCGTAGTATGCATAGAGGTTAATATATATGAAATATCCATATCAAATAGGTGATCCTAATTTTAAAGAATCAAAATACTATACTCGTCCTTTTCCTCCTGCATTCATGTATTGAAGAGGCATAGCAATATTTATCCATGACATTTCATTGCTCCTTATCGATAATACTGACACTGACGGGTGTGGGGTCATAGATAGCGTTAGGTATTGGACAACAGGCTCGACAGGTACACCAATGGTATCAATCGAAAGCCTAAATGCCAATGAATTGGATTGAATCGATTTGATAATCATGGATTCAAATTTTCAGAGAGAACTATCACGGATAATACAAGTCAGAGGGAGTCAAACCCTTAGGAAGAATCCCAAGTAGACCTTTACCATAGTGAATTTTTTCATAGAAATTTCATGAAAGAGAGCCTCTGAATTCGTACATTCCTCAGTAGCTTCTGAGCTTATGAGGGGTAGGTAGCTGTTAGAGCGTCATTGCCAAATCATTAATATTCCAGCTTCTAATCTCTATTATTCCATGATAATTGATCCAAAGACAACACAATACAATTGAAAGAATAAGAATTGGCAATCATCGAACTGATGGCCAATTCAGCACCACAACACATATCTCTTCCAAGTAGGGATCAATTTGATGCTCATGAGGAAGTATGGCATAGCAATTTGAGAGCTTGCAAGTTCAAGATTGATTCCGCATTAACTAACGTTGGCAGGGCCATTCAAGTGCAAGTGATTCAGAGTATCAACATGCGCTGGAGGTATATCCATTTCTCATTTTCTCTTCCATCTGCGAAATCATTTGAGCTTACGAGACACCCTCTTCCCACAGGTAGTTTTCGAAGCTCAAAATGCGCATCGTAGAAAATCTTCCCTCGTAACGGCCGATACACCCGCAGTCACTTTCCAGCGAAGAAAGAACACAGAATGTTATGTACACGCATTACTCGAAAGTCAGAGAAGAAGCGGGAGGGCATCAAATAGTGGTTTGGAGGGAATAGCAGAAACTCTGGCTTCACGCAGAATCGCAAGTGGAAAGGATCAAACTGATGATAAAGAAGATGCATTGGTCGATAAAAAAATGCACAACCATAATGAAGAGGAGGATTGCGGGCAGGTTGATGAAACATCTTGGAGAGATACTTTCAAAGCAAAAGATGCAACAGAGCTGATTGAAGATGATGCAAGTGGGAAGGTGCAATTACAACCTGATGGAGTGGATGCGGGCGCGACGCACAGTAGACTTCTTACAAAGAAACAACTTTCGGATATGGCTTGGGGAGTGAGGGAATTAAGTAAGAGGCTGGGGAGTATCAGGTTGAAGCTGAAAGTTAGAACGGTTTTCATCCTTACAAAGGTGCATGATGAGAGCTTGATCGCGAACACGAGGGAGGTTACCAGATGGCTCTTAAGTCCGGAAAGACAGGTCAGATATACGGTCTTCGTAGAGGAAAACCTACGGGATAGTAAGAAGTTCGACGCGAAAGGGATACTGGATGAGTTGGAAGAGGCCGAAGAAGGAAATAATAATGGCGATAAACATAAAAGGTTGAGATACTGGTCATCAAATATGTGCAGGACGAGACCGCATACATTTGATTTTATCATTACCTTGGGTGGTGATGGGACAGTTCTCTATGCGAGCTGGCTGTTCCAAAGAATTGTACCTCCAGTTTTAAGTTTTGCACTGGGAAGTCTAGGATTTCTAACCAAGTTCGATTTTGGAGATTTCGAGAAACAATTAACCACTGCATTTAGAGATGGAGTCACTATCAGTCTCAGATTGAGGTTCGAAGGTACTGTAATGAGGAGCCAGACGAGAAAACCCAAGGCTGTTACGGATGGCGAGAATGGTGATGAGGACACAACCCCGAAACGAGACTTAGTGGAGGAGTTAGTGGGCGAGGAAATGGGAGACGAGAGAACTCATCGACCAGATGGTACATATGAGATTCTCAATGATATTGTGGTTGATCGAGGACCAAATCCTAGTAAGTAAATATCACATGACAGTGAATAATTTTGGTCAGCAAGTACTTACACCCAAAAGCCATGTCTTCCATCGAGATATTCGGCGACGATGAACACTTCACCTCCGTCCAAGCGGATGGTGTCTGCGTTGCCACACCCACTGGCTCCACAGCCTACAATCTCGCTGCCGGCGGCTCCCTCTGCCATCCTGAAAACCCCGTCATCCTCGTATCAGCCATCTGCGCACATACTCTCTCGTTCCGTCCCATCATCCTCCCAGATACTATCGTACTACGTCTGGGTGTTCCATATGATGCGAGAACGAGTAGTTGGGCGAGTTTTGATGGGAGAGAGAGGGTGGAATTGAACCCAGGCGATTATGTGACGATTAGTGCTAGTCGCTATCCGTTCGCTAATGTGATGCCTCAAGGGAGGAGGAGTGAAGATTGGGTTAATAGTATTAGTGGGAAGTTAGGATGGAATACGAGACAGAGGCAGAAGGGGTATAAGGAGTGGTCTACGTGAGGATTAGTAGAATTGTTTGTGGTGCATAAAGGGGTTTTGATACTGGGTGGAGAAATTGAAAAGGGGAAAAGATGAGAACGGGCCATATGATACACAAGACACGATGAAAGTTGGCGATGGTAGTAGCAATGATAATGGAAAAATCCAAAGTTGAGTTTAGTGTTATTGCGAGATGTTTACACCAGTTAAGACATCATCGTCAATGGTTGCTCCTTTTTACACATTCTTCTCATGGGCGCATAAGACGATGATCCACACCAGTCATGAATCTAGAAAATACACACCAGTATTTGGTAACTTCACCGCTGTATAGCTTTGAACCCGTAGCAATCTGATCTTGTACAAGTGGTCTGATCCAAGTATGGTCCGCTCGGCTTCTATTCTCGATGTGTATAAATATCTATCTCAGCATGATCTCTTTACATATATTTATCTCTAGATATATGCAAGCACAATAAGGCCCGCAATAATCCAATCTTCTAGTATTGCAAAAACCATGGGGATTACCTATGGGATAAAAAGATGGATAATCATTGTATGTGTTCATAAATGATCTTAATCTGTATGCTAATATATGACTTTCTGTTGTAGTTCTGCATGAACTTTTTGAGCGGTCAAATCTTGATCTTTTGTGGGGTTGGCTTTGGTGTTCAGAGATCTTGTACTATCATCCCTTAATATCTACAATTTATATCGCATCGTTTCAAAAAGATCAAATAAACAAATCCAGAGCCGAACTTTCTCGTAAAAGCATAAAAGCATGCTTGAAAACTGGAGCGAACGTCACTTTCGAATGGTGAGATGGGCTATAAAGGGGTTCCGTGTATGCCGGTACGCTATCATCTAATGGGATCGTATTTGCTCCACATTTCTTTTTTGGCAACCACTAAATGCTCGGATTGGTACGTGATGGAAATAGATATATAAACGGGAGTATTCGAGATGTTCTAGATAGTTTTCAGATCAACATTCACTCGCTTTACTCATTCATTGTCCAGAGTTCGGACAATATGAGTATTTTCTCTTTACTCGCCTTAACGGCTGCTGCTTCAGCAGCTGTTTTGGAGTTGCCAGTTTATATCCAAGATACATATGTATGTTACACTACTTTGACCTCAAAATGGATACTAACAAGATATTCCTCTAGTCCTCGGTAGAATTTGAAGTCGGCACTCCAGCAAAACCATACAGGTTGTTGTTCGATACCGGATCCACCACTTCCTGGGTCACCGGACGCAATTGCACAGATACTTCATGTCCCAGCCTGAGCGCATTCGTCCGAACTTCATATAATGAGTCGGATTCGTCTACTTCTGTTGATTTGGACCAGTATGCCAGTATCTCATATATTGACGGTGATCTTCTCGCCGGCTATGTATTCTCTGATGTATTTTCAGATGAAAAAGGAACGTTGAGCTGGAACCAAACTTTCATGGCTGCAGAGCAAAATAGTTGGGTATGGGTCACCGCCGATGGATTTCTCGGCTTGGGTTTCTCCTCCATTGCGGAGAATCAGACGAGTTCGCTTGTGGAGACCCTTCTCTGGGAGGACAAACTTGATGAATCGCGTTTTGCTCTTTTCTATGGAACGAATCTCAACGACACCGGTGTCCAGGATGGTGTCTTGACTATTGGCGGAAGTCATGAAGATGTATATGTGGATGGAGAAGTAGTATATATGCCTCTCCGCGTGGAAACTCCATATGAACTCTGGCGCGCACCCCTCCGCTCCGTCAACGTTCTTGTCGCTCTCGAAAATCAAACCGTAACCGTGCATAACGGTAAACTTCCATCGACAAACGCACCAGCAAATACCTATCCTAAAGCTAATACCACCTGGCCCATGTATGGTCAAGGAACTACCGTCTTTGATACTGGCGCCGGACGCATCTTGATTCCCTCATCTATGATCGGCGCCTTCTATTTCAATCTCGGTTGGAATCTCACGAAACTGCAGAATGGAGAAGAAATAATGCAGTGTGAGCATTTGAATAGCACATGGGCTATTTCTTTCACATTTGGAGAGACTGATGATGAGAGTAACGATGTGACGTTTTCGGTTAGGGGCGATGAATTCTTGACACCGGGTCAACAATGCATGCCACCTGTTGATAACAGTGGTGGAAGCACCTTTTCTATTCTCGGTGTAGATTTCTTGAAAAGACATTACTCTGTCTTTGATTTTGGTGGAAATAGGGTGGAAGATTATCAGCCTCGAATCGGATTCGGAAAACTTAAGGAAGAGTATGATTATCTTAACTAGTATATATCGCCCTTGTAATTTGTCAGAAAATAGTAATCAGTTAGCGTTAGGAAACGTGTACATGTATCTTTTGTAACGGAATATTGAAATATTCAACCTCATTTGTGTGTAATCTTTCAGTAGAGTATGTTTATATGTGACATGACTTACTACCTCCTCCTATAGCTTCACTTTCTGCAACAGCACAACCTTCTATATAGACAAATGAGATACCAAGTCAATTCAACTTAAGCAAGCTTCTCTCCTTGTATTCTTCCCCTTCGACTTCTGAAATCTCTTCAACTACGCTCTAATAGCTATCTGGTTCTAGTGGGGTACACCTAAATAATAATCAATCTACTCAGCTTACGTTGAACCATGTACATTGTATTCTTAACCAATCTATCTATCTAGAATTCTCCAACCCTCCTCCCTCACCCCCAAATCCAACCCCTTCTCACCTTACAAACCTAAGCATCCAACCGTACACAACCATAAAAATGTAATCCAAACTTTAATATCCAAAATCTTCACCACCAACAATGACCAAAAACATACAAACATCATTCTCCCGAACTTTTCTCCTTCTAACATCCTCCAAAACACCCAAGCCCATTCCTTAGTACCTCCCTATTGATTTACGCACTCAGAAGCGAGGAATAATAACTGCAGCGCAACTAATAGTAAGAAGACTGAAAATTTGATACTCGTAAGTATAGTAGCAATCGCCAACTACAGTTGATTGATAGACCACCGAGGAAGTCTGGAGAAGCTTGACACTCGATAAGTGGTACTAGATTTCTTTCTCTGGGGAGATAACATGTATGTCACAAGACATCTATGAAGGTATGTATATGTGTAGACCATTGCAGACTATATTGAGAAGATTTGAGTATGCGCTTTAGATATAACCCGACTCTTGTGGATTGATGCCTTGCATAATGCATTATTTACTCAACTTCGGATGCGGGCAAGATGAGGTAAAGATGGGGCGTCCAGAATTACGCATGGAAGTGACAAAGAACAGTGAGGCATTGGAGGAAACATGATTCATAAGAAATTGCGAATTTGACATCATATCGAGTGATGAAATTTAGTGATTCTTGGTGTCCATTCATTTAAGACTTCGCTATGTTTCGTGATTTGCTCGCTAACTTACCTCACAAGATATCTGAATCTTTACTTACTTTATTCAAGTATGGCGCCAAACTCCATTTCCTACAGAATTTCAACCTCTTCCCATGATAGCCCCTATCCAGCCATTGGTCTACAATTCCACCTCTTCTCCATCCGCGCCCTCCCCCTTCAAAACCCTCATGAAGTCTTTTACCAACTTCTCATGACTCTCCTGCAAGGTCGTCTTTATAAATCCCATCAACATTCTACTCGCCCTAACAACCCCCTTCTCCTCGAGCACCAATCGCCCCTCCCCAAGCATTAACGAACTTTCCCCCGGCCCCGCTTCCCTCACTATCCACGTCGTCACACTGTGTACCCCCATTGGCGCATGCGTAACACTAACTAATCCATCTTCGCGATCTTGGAGACTCGATGTATAAGTGATTTGATCGGGGACAAACCGTTTTGCCCAGCCGCCTCGCCATCCTCCTCCATTGTCACCTTCCGCGGCGGACATATCATCTGTTATTTCCCAAATTTCACAGGGACACGAAGTGCTTGGTTGGAGGGATGGGGGCTCGGTTTTGAAGAAATCGACGGCAAGGATATGCGTGGGTGGGAGGAGAGTGTGGGCTGTTACTAGGGGGTTCAAGCTTATCATTTTCGAATGGTTGTGTAGTAGGGCAAGCACCTGGGCCTTGGGGATATGAGGAGGAATAGGGGTGAGAGTGAGAGTTTGGTGGGTTGTTGTGAGAACTGACCGGTAATGTTAGTTGATAAGGGGGTTGTGGCGGAAGGGAGAAGTGATACTTACAAGACATTATGCCACGCTGAAATAGTATTATATTGGGGTTGGGATTAGTAAATTCAATGGTTTATCGTTCGAGCTGGACTAGAAGCTCAGATGAGTTGTGTTGCTATTGAGATGTGGTTGAAATTGACATTTCAGGGTCGATCAAGCTGTTCGTGTTCGCAACGCGGATTGTTTCAAAAGCTAAAGCTAGAGAGCCACCTCGCTGACGAGGTTGAACCGAGACAGGTTTTTGAAAGAAAGTTTACTTACGGTATTGAAATGGTTGAATATATTGTGAAAATGATTTACCTCTGATGTTTGACTTTGAAAAAGATATTGGAAAAGAGCCATCCGGATATGTTCGTTCTTTAACTCAAGGAATAACTCTGAGGCATGTTGTTGACTTCATTTTGGAAATTTTTCATGTACAAAACTGCACAAACACCTTAAAAATTCGAGCTTTAGAGTCGAGAAGAAGAGAGTGGTCGCAATTTAGAATTCAGAATTGAATCAAAATACATACCGCCATTCTTCTTATTGCAGTTACGAGTTGTGAGATTATATAGGCGACGTTCTACTTTTATAAAAGTAAACATATCAAATCGATGTTTCTTAAGATTCCCAAAATTCATGACAAAGCACGGAGTAATACTTTACCAATGACCGACCATCACGAGTCACGAGACATTGATTCACCCACTTTCCCACTCCCACTTTATCCCCCAGGTGGAGTCCCCACAACATAACACGAGCTTTTTCAGCTTTGCATATTGTTATGGAGCGAGATACTCATCTCTGCCAACGACCTGACATGGACATTCTATGATAAAAAGTTCTACATTGTCTGTGAAGCTCCATTTACATGTAACTTCGCCCCAATCGTCTTTCTTGCATTATCGAGAGAAGCAAAATAATGATCAGCTGCAACGTGCTGTACTTGAGCCTTGAGCACCACGACTCTCGAGTACTTGCTTAGGACTCAGGAGCTTGAGTAGCCAACGATGATCGACGCAAGCCTTCCTTCCAACAAATGTACCTGTTACCGCTGTGCCGCTGTGCCCCTGTTGTGTACCGGTACAAACCGAACAATCTCCTGATTTAAAAAAGAAAAGAAGAATATATCTAATATATCTAATATATCTATCTCGTCAAGAGTCACGACTCGATCCACTACTCGGAATCATCTCCGAAGTGAGGGAATCGAGACTTCTTCTACTTGTACGGACGTAACTAGACCAGTAAATTTCGATCATCCTGCTGACAAGAAGGTCGTCCAATTTTTCAAATGAAGCAATCACAGTATCTTAAAGGTACCATGAAACTACAATAAATTACCGTTGCCGCAACCATCCCTCGTATCCACCACGGAATAGACTCCCCAAAACAGCACACCTCTGTATTTCTGTCCTCTCACACCTATACCTCGACTTTCCTCGAAATTTGGATCATCTCACCGTCTTCAGTATCTCATTCATGATTCGCCGTTTTTCTCCCATTCTTTATATTCAATACCAATCTAGACACTTTAGCGAAACAAAGTACGAGGACCCACCACCCCTTCATTCGACGGAAAAACTTTCTCCAAGAATTTAGAATTTCGAAGAACGGATATCATGACACAACTTACAAGCTTTATTATTGCTTGTTGACCTGGATTGAATCGTTAAATCTGAAAATTTTCTAGGCATCCGGGTATGGCTTGTGAGGCTTTAAGTTAAACGCCAGGAATAATGAGCCACTACCGTCATTAAGTGTTTTGATGGAGATCTTTGGGATTCTTGTAATGCTTGTTTCCCTATGGTCTTATGTCTCTCACTACTCCCCCCAAAAGGTAGAACATATAGGCTATAAGCATGATACCAATAGAAAATCTACAACTGTTCCGGAAAAGAACTTTACAGAAACGACATAGTTGTTTCGGGCCATGTGTTCGGGTAGAGTAGCTCGAATACCAAGTAAACAACTGACAAGCTTTAAAAACTAGTCTTCCCCGAATCCCCAATCTCTCCATAAAAATGGAAGGATCCACCAACTTAATTTTCGGCCCATCTTTTCAAAACAACAAAATCAGTCGACAAGTTGGCGCGCAGATGAGATACTCTGACAAGCGCCGATCAAAGTCCACTCTAGGTGGAAGGTGTTGTATTGCTTATGCACTCCCATGCTTAGAGATCGTCGTTCATACCGCATACCTCGTGTGAAACTGATGGGGCCCTGGAAAGGCGTTATGCCTGCATCCCATTTGATGATACCCAGAGGAATCTTACTGGTGATCAGTACCATTGTCGTCAATCTTAAAGACGGCAAGTTTCACTCTTCGAATCATATCAAGTTTGTATAATTGAGAAATACTGGTAACAAGTGAGATCTCGATCGGCTGTCAAATGGCGGGGAAAGAACAACCCCAACGTCTTTCCAACCCATCAAACCCATTTGGCAAGGACATTCCCCGGGATGATTGACATTCAAAGGTAAAACTTGGGAGGATCCATAACTAGAATTCGGCCCTTCTCTTTCAATCCACTTGCTATATCTCCAGATTCCATTATTCCAACAGTTTTCGTGCTCCATTATTACCCCAACCCTACGCTTTCTTTTTCTATATAAGTCTTTGTGTCGATCACCAAGACTCTCGCTTTTTCTTTCTTCCCTATCAATTTCTGTTCTGCCTTGAAGAAGGTCGACTTCTATTTCACAGTGTACTACACCTCTACTATCAACATAAGAACAGGTTTAGTTGCCTGATCACTAATAAACAAGATGATCATCGGTAACGTCTACTTCATCGCGGCCGTGGCCGTGGTGGGTGGTGCTCTGTTCGGTTTCGATATCTCGTCTATGTCCGCCATCATCTCAACTGAGGCATATTTGTGTTACTTCGATCAAGGAGGAATCGTTAATGGTAAATGCACTGGTCCATCTCCAGATGTTCAAGGTATGAAAAGATTCCTGCTCCTAATTGCCATCGTAACGAAGACTAATTTGATACAGGTGGTATCACCGCTTCTATGCCCGCTGGAAGTTGGCTTGGAGCTTTATTGTCCGGTTATATCTCAGATATGCTTGGTAGAAAGAGATCCATTCAAATTGGTTCCGTCATCTGGTAAATATTCCTAATTTTTATGTCTTACATGAATAGCTTGCCTAACAACCATTCGCAGGATTCTTGGCTCAATCATCGTCTGCGCTGCCCAAAACATTCCTATGCTTATCGTCGGACGTATCATCAACGGTCTCTCGGTTGGAATCTGCTCCGCTCAAGTTCCCGTCTATATCACCGAGATTGCACCACCATCTAAGCGTGGAAGACTCGTCGGTTGCCAACAATGGGCTATCACCTGGGGTATCCTCATTATGTTCTACATTTGCTATGGATGCTCCTTCCTCAAAGGAAACGCTGCTTTCCGTATCCCATGGGGTCTTCAAATGATTCCAGCTGTCTTCCTTTTCTTCGCTCTTTTCTTCTTGCCAGAATCCCCACGTTGGCTCGCCAGAAAAGACAGATGGGAAGAAGCTCATCAAGTCTTGTCTCTTGTCCATGGCCACGGTGACGCTAACTCCCCATTCGTTGCTAAGGAATTGGCCGAAATTAGAGAAGTCGTTGAGTTCGAGAGAGCCAACGCTGACGTTACTTATATGGAGTTGTTCAAGCCCGATATGATTAACCGAACACACATTGGTATCTTTACTCAAATCTGGTCTCAACTTACCGGCATGAATGTCATGATGTACTACATCACTTACATTTTCACCATGGCTGGTTTGGGTAGCAACGTTCTCTTGCCTTCCTCGATTCAATTCATCATCAATGTCGTCATGACAATTCCTGGATTGATCTGGGTTGACAGATTAGGTCGTCGTCCCGTCCTTTTGTTCGGATCCATCTTGATGATGATTTGGCTTTTCATCAACGCTGGTCTCTTGGCTACATACGGAACCGTTCCATACGAGGGACAATTCTCCAGTGCCGCTGAATCCATTTCTATTACCGGAGCACCATCCAAGGCTGTGATTGCTTGCACATACCTTTTCGTTGCATCATATGCACCAACATGGGGTCCAGTTTCCTGGATTTACCCACCTGAGCTTTACCCTCTCCGTATTCGTGGAAAGGCCGTCGCTCTTTCTACCTCTGCTAACTGGGCTTTCAACTTCGCTCTTGCATACTTCGTCCCACCTGCCTTTGCCAACATTAGATGGAAGGTTTATCTCGTTTTTGGAATCTTCTGTGTTGCTATGACCCTTCATGTTTTCTTCATCTTCCCAGAAACTAGTCAGAAGCCTCTTGAGGAGGTCGAGGAGATCTTTGATTACTCAAAGCCTGGAAGCATCAAGTTCTTGGGTACTCCAGCCTGGAAGACAGGTGTTGATAAGAGAGCAGGTCGTTTGGAGAGAGGTGATTTTGATGCTGAGGATAAACTTGGTCCTAGTGTTGCTCATCATGATGGTGTTACAGCTGTTAATGAGACTTCCAAGTCTGAGTTGTAGACTGGACTTCGATAGAACGGAGTAGAATAGATGGATGGTAAAAACGAAGGAGAAGGAGAGTTTTGAGGTGCTAGCCGAGATAAGTCATGATTTAATGATGGTGTAAGATTCATAAATGGATGTATGGGTATCGGTGGATCGCCACATTTGCTTGCTAATTGAGAATCATGTGGATTGATGAATGTATTAAGATGAAAAGACGGATGTTAATGATGGGATTTTATGTAAAGGAAAAGATGAATAGGAGGATCATTGATACCCAGATATATATGAATATAAATATCAGAAGATTTTTCTTAATACTTTTCGATATTCCTTGGTGCAATTGTAGATAGTTGATGAGAGTAAATGAACCGAGCTGCCAGGTGTTTAGATTGAGTTTTGGGGGGGGGGTGGGGGGGAGGATTGAAGTCAGAAAGGAGAAACAGATCAAGCTGAGTAGTGCTGAATGTATTCTTTCTATTCTTTCTATTCTTTCCTTAAAAGGGATGAGTGAATGAAGGACATCAACCAGTCTAGATTCTTTCCACGGAGTGAACTTACTTAGGTAGGTATATAAAGTAAGTCTGGCACATAACTACCATACCCATCGAGAACTCAACTAATAATTGAACTTACTTGATTGGAATTGGGATGAGAAAGAAGGATCTGAGAAAGAAGGATGATGGTATCATGGCGAGTTTTGTACAAAATTCGCATATAGGAATGAAATTGAGCGGATTTTATTGATTTCTTTTACCTTTCGAGTTCGAATTCGAGTTTGAGTTGAAGATGGAGATGAATATGGAGACGGGGGGAGATGGAGAGTTATTCTAGCTAGCTGGATAATGTAAGATTTGGATGAGTTTGAGAAAGTAAGTTTATGGGGTTGGATCAATTAATGGGGGTTTGCATGGTGGGAAATTGGGAATAGGTATTAGGTACTGATGGATTTAGATGTTGGAGATTGGATATTGGATGTTGGATGTAAGAAGCGGGGATGTGTTTCTATGAGAGAAATATCCAGGACTATGTGAATGAGTCGGTTTGTTTGGTTGGTTGGGTTTTGAGGAGTGATGTTTCTTAGTATGGAAATAGATTAGTGAGTGTATCCATGTGATATTGAGAATTTGAAGGTATTGTGTAGAAAGTATTTCTTGACGTTTGAGCTGTTTTTTTTCAGTGGTTCTTACCTATTGTTCATATCCTCCCGATATCGTTGAAATGATTCACCGTCCTACATGTACACTAGCTAGCATTAGGTAGTCATTAAGAGATGTATCTTTTCTTGATCCCATAGTCTTTACACGATCCATAGGCATTACAATGCAAGCCTCTGTATCCCTACAATAGATATTAAAACTCTGATTTTAAGCAAAGAGTCGGCTTATACAACATATGTAAAATCACGAATGTGTTCATGAAAAAGCTTAATGTCACTATTTTAGAATCTCGAATTCGGCAGATATCGATATGGATAATCATTAAATACAATGGTTTACTGTATCAAAATCGCTTAGGGTGTGTTCGAATCTTTTACTTCTATAGTTGAAGAAATGATTAGAATGGCAAGGATATGAGATATTGGAGCTTATATGAATCAGGGTATATTTGAGTGAAGCCAATATATTTGGAGTAACGTTGAGATGTGTAGGATTGGGCTGGAAATTGAAGGTGTTGATTTTTTCCAAATATATTGGTTAATAGTACCTAGAAATTACTATTGATGGCTGTATGAATGAAAGTGTAATCATTTGCTATTCTAGTATATTAAATACAAAATTTTATTAGACTCAATAGCATATTCAATACATGCATGTATTTATTCGAGTTAATGTATATTCGCTTCAGTATTGCATTCGGTAAACGCAATATTAGATCTACTATCTCTAATGTATTGAGTATACCCGATCAAAAGCTCGATCCGAACGCATCCTCGTTAGACTAATGATATCTGGTGGGCTATACGATTGACTCACAATAACTTACCTAAAGATTCCATGAACATCTGGCGCTCCTTTTTGATGCCCACTTACATCTTACCCGGAAACAAGGAAGCAGGTATGAGAAACACTGGCCAACTGCAATTTGAGGAATTTTCACAACTTCGGAACCTTTGCAAGATCAAAAGGCCAGACTGTAGTTTAACACTCGGAAACTTTTGATCTTCAAAGCTAGTTATAGCATCTAGTGAATGAGTGTTGCACATCTGATATTCTCATCAAGTCATGCGCGTTGAAAAGCCAAGATTTGACTGGAAAGAGCTAGCTACTTAGATATCGTATGAATAGTACATAATTTAGAACGTATATACTCCGATGATTTCCGATACCTAGAGTACAGATAGGATCATTGGTATAGTTGTTCATATGATTGTGGGCAGCTGAGGATAAACTCTCGATGGATATGATCTGGACTACAAATCGACAGTATGGTTATCCCACAACTCTCTGATGAGTTTGAGATGATTCATTCGTTTTGAATATCATAATGCTTGCAGAAATTGGGAGCTTGTATCCAGTCTATCAGTCCGGATTTTCAATGTCCTCAATTGTCAAACATACTTGGACAGAACTGCCTTACCCTTTGCAAATAAGCCCCATCTAGTGTATCTCATTGTTTTGCTGGTCGTTTTCACACACAAAAAATATGACAACTCCTAGCTACAGTCGTTCCATCTGTCGTTTCCTATCTAGACCACTACAAAGCCAAGAAAAGAAAAATTCAAATATTGAAACGTTAATATCGCGTTATTCATATGATTACATTTCACATGTGTCCAATTGCAGGTAGAAAATTGTCCTCAATGAGGACAACTAGGACGAAAATTTTCGAGGTAGAAGACTAGTTCCAGTCTAGCTCGATACCAAAATTCAGAATGCTGTAAATGCTAACCATTTTGGGTTACCAAGATCTACAAAGTTACCCGATGTCTACCCCTAAGTCTCGCTTAGCGTCTTGTAGTCTTCTCCCCCGGATTCTTCATGACAGCAATTCAATTTTTTTAGTGAAAAACTAGACCACAATTCAGGTATATAAGTTCTGATGTTTCCCCAACTCCTGGATTCTTTTTTCTTTCCAGACATATCGCATCTCACATAGGATAACTTTAGAACATAACTTCAAGCTTCTCTCAATCTATTTGACCAAGATCCCTTCAAGTCACTCTTATACTTTGAAGATTATCTTCGCCGCCTTATTGTTCTCAATCAACTTTATTGAGAACCTCTTTTTTCAAACGCCACACAGAACCATGCCGTCCAAGAACAAGAAAAATAAAAAAAAGTCGGTTAAATCCGATATCACCACCACTTTGTCCACAGAAATGGCAAATCTTTCGATATCACCAAATATCCACCCAACCCCCGAAAGCACCAAACAAGTTGTCAAATCCGAATCCGTCGTCGATGACTGTCCTATCTGTTGCGATGAAATGAACGAATTGGAAAATAATATACGAATGGAACATTGTTGCAAACGGAGTTTCCACGGGGCATGTCTTCGATTGTGGGCAAATGAGCAAACATCGATAAATCGAGAAGGCACTTGCCCAATGTGTCGAGGTGAATGGCCAGTAGAATTCGTCGAACAGCTATTTGAAGGATACGAAGAAGAAGAGCTTATAGAGGTGCCATATAAGTGTTCATGTAACGAGGATTCTTACATGGGCTTGCTCGCTCCAAATATATTGCAGGGGTTGTCTGAAGAGCAGAAAAGTAGCCTTCGTGAACTCATCGCGATGATCGAGTGGGAGTACCAGCATACCGAGGGCTATGCGAATCCAACGCAATGCCTCCTCATTGTCTTCATGATGTGCCCCGAAGACCCTCTGCAAATTGATCTTGGAGAATCATCCGCGGACCGCCAGTACGAAGTAATGAAAATATTGTTGATGTGGGCTTTAGACCACCTTGAAGAATACGAATCCCCGCTTTCACATTCGACATTCGCATTTTTTCCTCGCCCGTCCAATTACGACCACTTTGGCCCTGAGCCCTATCTCGCCGAGCTCTCCGAGCTCTAGTCTCAACGCTGATAATTGAACCAGTTAAATTGTCAATGGGGAGAGCAACTCCGATGACGATGGTTGATGAGGTTAGACTTACTACATAACTGTATTGTAATATGTCAAGCGCTTGTTATTTTGTGGACATATCGAATTTGGTTTATGGAGTATGTGCGTTGGATGCAGAATTTAGACTTTGAACAACGATCTTGAGCGAAGATCATGTATGCTTAAAAGTTAAATAATAAAACAAAATCTAATCAGTTTGTGAAGATGAATATGAATGTGAGATCGTTATCGGTGATGTAAAGTGTTGGTTTGACGAGAAATGAGTAGCTACATCCATTGAGCTTTTAGAGTATCGACGTATTAAAGTGAAGCTGTGAGATGCAAGCGTGGTAATGATGATATTCATGTTGTGCTAGAAGTTTACCATGTTCCTTTGTAGTAAAGCCCTGGCGTAATGCTGGTGAAGCTCTCAGGGTCATATTATCATGGGTGTATTATAGCTCCAGAATTTGACAAAATTGAGCGAGGTGTCAAGTATGGAATTATTCTTTGTGTTAGCCATTGAATACGAAGAACTTCCAGTTGATTAGTAGAGGGATTGGGCACGAATCGCATAGACAGAACAACAAAATAGCTCAAGGAAACCTTCCTACCTTGCAAAGGAAAGAGCACCTTTGATATTCATAGAGCTAGCTTTTACAATATGATCATCAGAACGTGACTACCACTTCAGAGTTTATGTACAATGGAATATAGATTCTGTGGACATTTTCCTTGCATGGGCAAGAACCTCAATGAAATTCAACCAATAGCTCACTCGAAGTTGATATAAACATCTCACGAATTTCAGTACTTCACATTGCTTTTAAAATGGCACTTTTGGCAGGCACAAGTTTCCTAGGCGAATCATTGTTTTATTCTATGACTTGATAATATGTGGCATGTTTGAAGGAATCAGAAGGGCAAAAAGATTTGGGCTATACTCCTGTTATTAGAGGAATGTAGGAGCAGAATTGTGATCTCGGCCAGACATGTATGTAGACGGATCTTTCGTCCTCGGTAGATTGATGAGAATCGTTGATATCCTAAAAATGAGGATATATGAGGATTTTTGGGTCGCGTTTATGACCGTAGATGGAGACAAAATTGTGGATTCGACCAGGCGGGTTTGATTTGGGCCATGCGTATTAACCTATCGAGTCCTCACTCACTAAATTGGGGCCAATGAAAGGCCACTTGACCTTCCACCCTACCTAGAATCTCCTATGTTTATGATATAATCATTCACTCAGTTCAGAAAGCACAATCCGAGTAATCCATAATATCTCAAGGAAAACGACCTGATATATTTCGAGAAAGCTGCTTCCTAGCCGAAGCCAAATGAACACGAGCTCAAATGACCCTAGGAAAAAGAACCATCTCCATTCCAGATCAATGCAGTTGAAAAGGTGTCATAACCTTGAGAACAATCCATCGCAGAGCTGCCTCAGCACACGAGTGTCCATAAGCGTTCCTCCCTTCATTTGAAAATGCCCTCTAAAGTCTGACCATAAATGTCCTCTTTCGTATCCCTTTTCCTGCAAAAGCCCAGAACTCCATGCCATGTTAATTTGATTCTCTCCACAAACCCATCGTGGTCGTATCGTTCCGTTTTCGATGAGTTAATTCTCAAGGTGTGGTGAATTTAACGGTGCTACAAGTTTTGTTAGTGGTCATTCCATCCAGCTTTGATGATCGAAGGATTTGTTGGTGTAAAGTGAGATGGTGCGTAGATTCTTCAGTGAGCGTACCTTGACGAATCCAATATCGGCTGCCTTCTCTCTGAAGCATTGTCTGCAGATGTTAAGACCGTACTTGCGGATCAAACCGGCCTTGTGGGTGCAAACGCGACTGTTAAGTGTGTTAGAAATGAAATTTCTCAATTCAGATCATTGGTGATCCTTGACGAAATCACAAAATGCGATTGATTCTCCACATACCATTCGCGGGATCCCTTTCCGTAGGTACGGGGTCTGGACATCCAAACTGATTCGTGAGACATGTTGTCTGATTTTGGCGAGGACTGTTGTCGGCGGTGTTGGAGTGCTTGGAGTTTGCGAAAATCGTTATTGTCGTAGAGTTCGTAATGTTCAAATTGACTGGAAGGGCTTATTGAACTCTAAGCGAAGTTTCGCACAAATGATGTTTTTAGTCTTGAGCCTGAAGTCTAAGGCATGTATCATGAGCAGCGGAATAAATAAATTCCGAATCAAAGTTCCGCTTAGCCTTGCAGTTAAGACGGATAAACAGCCTTGCATGAAATTATAGCCTTGTATTGACTTATCACTTATCATCGAGTGGTAAGGAGATAGTAAACAAAACAATTGCAATAACAGACCTTCCATTAACTATTTCACTTCACTCTACAAAAGTCAAAAATGGTAAGAATCCATAGGAAATCACCCATGATCGACTCCTTTATATTCAAACTATTACTACTTACTAACAATGATACAGTCCAAAGATTCAAATCACACCTATGTCCATTTCACACTATCCCGCACAGCGGATCTTTTCGAAGACTTCTGCAAAGACAAACTCCCCGACGATGACATCTACGTACCACCACACAATCAACCAGTAAACCCCGAAGACGAAGACGATGTTGTTCCAGATCAACATGCAGCATTTGGGATTCAGAGGGCGACACAAAAGACAAAAGAGCCAGCTTGGAAAGATTTAGGATTGGCAGAATTGATGAAGAAAGGTCCAGGTGGTAAAAGTGGAAGCGAAGGAGGAAATTATAAGGGCATACGAAGTCTTCCAAGGTGAATAAATGTGAAGGAATTTCAGATTTAAATGGGCGTATAATCTAATGGGAACTAATGACGGAGTTTGGCGCTCCACGATTGTTTGAGAGAGTAAGGTTGAAGGGATTCTAGGGACTGAGAGCAATATATTACTGGCACGGAGGTTGGACTGGCATGTTCAACTTAAAGGATATCATCATATTGTGTTAACACTCAGAGAGATCCTATGAATTTTATGTCGTTCATGAAGAAGCCTAAACAAGGAATATTGGGATGATGGTGTCTCAGGTGTCACATGACTCTTCTTCTAGAGATACAGGCGTAAGCAAGACGGCCTGGAGACGCTCTGAACAACCGTTCGATTTGATTAATCTGCTCATCTAGTGCCAATTGGTGGTTATAAGTCTCTGCTTTATCATGTGTGCCCTCCTTCCTGGGGTTGGGAAAGAGATTTGTGCAATAGACCTCGACAGACGCCTGCTCAAATTACATCGTCCTTTCAAGTCATGAATGTTGGAGATCGAGCCATGTGGTGTGACGGCACCATTGCGATCTCCCTTTATGAACAAGCAAAGGAAGTGCAATTAGTTCCGAACTGAAAAGTAATGTGTTGGTAGAAAAGTCAAATAGATGGATGGTGACAAGCACATGTGCTCTTCCATGTCGTATCTAGTCGAGTAAGTCGACTGCGGGACAGAAGATAGACCCAAATAGTAACCATAAACTCCATCCCAATGATACTCCTTTACGCCCAGCGTATGATCGTGGATACGTTGCAAGGTCCAAATGATATAATTTCACTTCTCTTCAACCTAACTCTTCCCTAAAAATGCCTCTCTCTCTACCACCTCTTCCTGAAACTTGACCAAAAACACCGTCTTCCCCGGCCACAACTCTCCTTCCTCCCCCCTTCCCACACTATGCGCCGTAACCCTTGCCGGAAACCCTGCGCCATCACAAACACCCTCAATAATGCCCGCGACAAACGCCGCACAATTCAATTGATTCATTTCTTTAGGCACACTAATATATTGATTGACAAGAGGTTCATTATCGGATATCATGTATTCCTCAGGCGTGTCAGGGTTTGAAGATTTCTCGAGTGCATCTGCAGGGCGGGAAAAGAGGTGACGCCAGAGAACGGTGGTTATGAATTGGAGAAGGGCGATGATATTAAGGGGTCGGGTTTGGGTACGTGGTGGTTCGCGGTAGAGCAGGAGATCAAGGAGCTTGAGGCCGATGGGGTGACCTTGAACATTTAGTCTATTGTTTTGATTAGAACTGTACTTTTTGGTAACATAGGTCGTTTGTTTAAACTCGACATGTAGTGAAGGAAATCTTACCGCTTCTCGAGATCTTGAATACCAGTAACCCGTCGTTGTGCATAACTAACCATCTCCCCAAATAGATATGCAAAGCTGGCTTGACTTAGCTCTTGCGTTTTACTGCGATTCAATGGTCTATGGTATATCGTTTTGCCGGTGGAAGGATATCGCAGCCCTGACTGGGAGCCTCGTTGAGTATGAGAAACTTGGCCGGTCAACGGCGGTTTTACGGGTTGGGAGGACATTAATTGATTAATTGTTGATTAATTGTTGGTCGCGCGTAGTTGGATATACTATTTTTATATGGCGTTGTAGGATAGTTACGAATTTTGTAATTTGTGTGAAGTTGGATGTAGGTATGATTTGGGGGGTTGTCGCAAGGCTGCTGAAATTGAGGGTGAGGTCGATTGCCAAGCGAGGGGGTAGCATCATTGTCCAAGTTCTTCAGAAACATTGCCTGGTAGTACATAGAAAATTCAGGTGTGGTTAGAATTATTATTTAGTTCATTCATTAATATCTAGTCTATTCTATCCTATTGCAAACAAATCATTCGTACAGTCTTTCCTATTGACTTCATGCCGCGTCATTCTTCTCGGATTTTCCGTTAATGTCTCCTGATATTTCGGAGAATGTCCCGAGTGTTTTCGGTTCAACGGCATGGCCATTTGATGGCATTTCCTCAGTAGTACCGCCGCTGATGCTAGGGACATTTGCACCCTTCAAATAAACTTCACTTTCTCCAATATGCTTCCCCGCCTTGACCCAACGCTCAAAAGCACTCTGTTGACGTCCCTCACATTGTTTGATTAACTCCGGCCAATAGGTTGCATGATCATACTCGAATGCAAGCTCTCCATCAAACTCAGCCCAGAGTTGTTGAGGAGGTACGTGTTGTTTCATATCATCATTGAACTTCAACTTTGCTTTAGTCAAGGGATCAATGAATGGGGTGATGAGTTTGAAAAAGCCGTTCACCATCCAAGGAACTTATAAGGAATTAGCAGGGAATTTGTCCGTCAATTAGGAGACTTACCGTTGATAATCAAAGCTCTCCCAAGTCGTTCAGGGTAATGAGTTTGAAGAATGTTCAAGACTTCTCTAGCTTGCCCAATGCCAGGCGCTGTGTTCGATCTGCTCTTACTGGACTTGAAGTTGATCAACAATGCGAGCGTAGACTGGCCTGGAATTGTCAAGTCGATACATCGCTCGAGCATGAATACCAAATGTTGTACTTGCTTGGGATTTGGTTCCGTATTTTGTCTTCCAGGATTCAAGTAATGACATGGACGCCCTTCGTTATCATAACCCAAGATGAACTGCTTGCCGGTTTCGTTCTCGATGGAAAGGTCATCGCCACTAAGATCGCTCACACCGTACTCCCGCCTCCAAGTCAAAGTTCCTAATAGTCGTTTTGGTGCTTCCGTAGCGGACCATTTTGTTGCTCGCAAGTACCGGCATAAACATTCTCTTGTTAACCATAACTTTTCACTGTCTGTAATAGGCCCCCCTTTTGAATCTTTAGCTGGAATTTCTGTCCATGACTTGACAGTTTCTAACAGCGCATCGTATTTCTTCTGTTGTTCTTCTGTGATTTCTGGCGAAGGAGGAGGCTTCGAAGACTCGAGAGGGTTGAGAAATGGTGGCTTAAGAGGACTTGGTCCTTTTCCCTCAATTGAAGCTAAAGATGTCTGCCCATTAGTAGGACCTCCTAGATTAACACCGGCCATCTCTTTTTCGATGCCTGCGACTTCGATTTGATTTTCTGTTGACATTTTAAAAAGTAGAATAGATGCTTGATTGCAAAATGGTATACCCCGAATTCAATCACAGTCAACTTCCGAAGACAAGAAGACACAGAATTCAAGGGGTAATTAGTAACTTATGTCCTGACACCGACTTCTTGCAATCTAAAAATGTGGTGCTAGCTCAGCCTTATGAGTGTTCCATTGGTGAATTCTTATTTTGCTACCACTTCTCAATTGAGTGTACCTACTGTTTTGAAACAATTGCCAAGAGAGATAGAATGTAATTGTCGGAGAAATTATAATAGAAACACATTCTGTTACGAGTATAATCCATTAAGTTAAGCTTTTGAAAAAGGGTTTGTTGAATCATTTGATGAATTGTGGCTCGTTCGTGGCGCAAACTCGTGAAAATCAATTTAGTTTTGTAGTATTGAAGCGCGTCAAAACGCGTCTCCCCAAATATCTCTTCCAAGATCAAACCTGACCGAACTCAACAATATCAACGATTTTTCTACACAACAGCCTCAAAATGGCAGAAAACGATAGTGAGCTGAATGATTTGTTTTCATCTGCGACTGCTTCAGGTGGACCCCTTGAGCCAGATGTACTCACAGAATTGCATTCAATTATGCGACTGCATTCAATACCCCCGCAAGAGCTTTTCTACAAATGGGAATCATATAGCATTAAGATGGGACAGGATGATATGAAATTGGATATCGATACTGTTAGAGCGCTCAAGCAAAGTGTGCAAGACGGGCTGGAAAAGGAGAATCGAAAAACTAAAGCTCAAACGTCGAATAAAAGAGTGGGAGCTACGCCTCGAAATGCAGGAAACAATAATGATGTTTTTGGAATGTGAGCAGGTTCTTGAATTATCAAATTGATCTTTACTCATAGTAACGTAGGTTAGATATCGCGCCAAATACCCCCCGAAATGGGATGAGTTCGCGGCCGAAACGCAAATTAGAGACACCTTCTATGTCAAGAGTGAAAGCAGAACCGGCTAGTAGCCCCCCAGACTTCAGGACATCGAAAAACCCGAGGGAGGTTGATACTGGTGCTGAAGCTGGAGCCGGCTCTTCATATGCCCCGTATGGTATCACGGTCTTCTGAAATCGCCCAATACTGACAGAACATAGAACTTCATTCAACGATAGAAAGTTCGCCGGCCAAACCGTAGAAGTTCTAAATGACCACCTCGAGCTACCAGAGCCTCCAATTGCTCCTTATCCAGAACCAAGAATCAAACTTACGGCCAACTCAGATATGAAGAAATTATCTTACAAGACAATGGCCATGAAATCATCAGAAGCGTCAGAAATATTGGATGACCGTATAGATGAGTTCATGCTTCTCATACAAGCACATCATAAGCTAGATGACTCAGACTTCGGTAGTGCAGCAAGTCAAAGTACAAATGAAATAGTATCTGTTGGGAGGATTGCATGCGACTCTGCCGAAGGAAAACTTAATCCGTCTTCAATCGTACTCGAAACCTCGCGAAGGATGGGTGCTGGATTACGAATACCACTTAAAGTTGATAAGATGAGTGGATTCCAATTCTTTCCTGGGCAGATAGTTGCACTGAAGGGAATAAATGCTTCTGGAGAAGATTTTACAGTGAGCGAGATTCTTGAGCCACCTCTTTTAGGCGTTGCTGCATCCACGCCTGCTGGCCTTGATGAACATGTTCGAAGACTTCGAGGAGGTCCAGATGCAATGGATGAAGACTCTGACCCTGCACCTCTAAACATTATTATTGGAAGTGGTCCCTTTACAGCAGATGACAATCTAGACTTCGAACCTCTACACGCAATTTGTAGCCAAGCAGCGGATACCTACGCTGATGTACTAATTCTGACTGGGCCGTTTCTTGACATCGATCATCCTTCAATTGCAAGTGGAGATTTTGATCTCCCTGAGGAAGCTCTGGCTGATCCGGACACCGCCACCACGTCGGCTATCTTCAGATACCTTATTACTCCAGCTTTCACCCAACTCACTTCCACTCACCCCCGAATAACTATACTCCTTGTTCCTTCAGTCAAAGATGCTATCGATAAACATGCTGCCTGGCCTCAAGAACCCTTTTCAAGAAAAGACGTTGGACTCCCCAAAGCTGTCCGTGTCATCGGTAATCCCATGACTATTGCCCTGAACGAAATCGTCATGGGTATCTCCTCCCAAGATATCTTGTATGAACTGCGGCATGAAGAAATAATTGGCGGGAAGCCACAGGATCCTACCTTGCTCGCTCGATTACCCAAGTATTTAATTGAGCAACGTCATTTTTTCCCCCTATTTCCACCGGTTCAGAGAACTCAATTGCCGAAAACTGGGACGGAGGATGGGATCCCCGTGGGAGCGATGTTAGATACGAGTTTCTTAAAGTTGGGGGAGATGATCAATGTGAGGCCGGATATGTTGGTGGTTCCAAGTTCACTACCCCCCTTTGCCAAGGTATGTGATCTTCACAAATCCCTTGTTTAGATTAATCAAGGACGTTCATTTTGAGACAGAATTACTAATCTCGAGACATATAGGTCGTAGAAAGTGTGTTAGTTATCAACCCAGGATATTTATCAAAAAGAAGAGGAGCGGGGACATATGCGAAGTTGACAGTATACCCAGCATCGATGACGCAGCAAGAGAGAACGCAGGGAACTATGATCGGTCATAAGTTGTTTGAGCGGGCTCGAGTAGATATTATACGGATATGAGATAGAACTTCTAGAGGACTAAGTTATTAGAGGTAGAAAATATCTAGCTCATATTTCTTGTCCCGAAGCTCATTAATATTCTAGAGTTCGCAAGGTATCCATAACCCATCATTCAGCAGGAGAAACATGTATTTATAGCGATGCCTATCCTGACGACTCTGACTCCATTAAGACCATTTAGCCTCTTGCGTAGTACATAGTATTTGAGAAATAAAAAGTCTAATGTCTTGATTGAATTAAATCCAAAGTCTTCATCTGGCATCAAGACCCCTAAACTTCATTTACCCGAGCCGAGATCTGATGCCCCGCGTTTCGCTTACTAAGGTTGATCCGCACCATACTTTTTTTGCAGGGATAAAATAACGCTACTGTGATCTTTAGTTCTTCAGCCTTTCGAACAATATTAATATCGGTACATACAACTCGAATTATCAGACAAAAACAGTGAATGAATTTCGATCCTCCAAGTTCAAACCCATTTTCAACTATACCGTCCCAAAACATACTCAGAATAAACCATTATTGAAGACTTCATTCCTCTCCAGCTTGACGATCAACGAATTCACAAGAAAGTGACTCATTTTCGGATTTATTGCGACAACTTTCAAACCCCCACCATCTCAAACTACGAAATATCGTCGCAACAGATCAAAACGCAGGAAAACTTCAGACTATAGCAACGGAGTTGTTTCGCGTTGGTCTTAGGCCTAGTCTTTGGTTCATAAGCTTAAGTGCTCCATTTTTTATATCAAGCACCGCAATGTCCGCCGAAGACTCACCTGCGGCCACAAGCCCCGTAAATGCTGTCAAATCGAAGGCAGGAAGTACTGAATCCACACCTTCTTCAGCACAAGGAAAATCTCCCAGTACGAAATCAGGAAATGCAAAAGAAAATGCGAAACCTACACCCGATGGAGGAAAGTTATCAGCTGCAGAACTGAAAAAGAAGGCAAAGGAAGAGAAGGCCGCACGCAGAGCTGCAGCAGTACAGAGCAAAGCAACGGCTGAAAATCCGACTCCTGCCGCGGCTGCACCAGGACAGAAAACCGAGTCCGCGAAAGGAGGAAAAACTCAGCCTAAAAAAGGCGCAGAAGTACGAAATTTGCCAGTCAGAGGAGGGCCAACAAAATCCGTCCCAGTTGTAGAAGTCCCAAAGGTCGAAGATAAGACCGTTGATCTCTTCAGACATTTATATAAACCACGAACAACTACAATTGCTGAGGCAAACAAGGATGTTCATCCCGCAGTGCTTGCCCTTGGGCTGCAAATGAGCAATTACACAATATGCGGCAGTTGCGCAAGACTTGTGGCAACACTGCAAGCATTTAAAAGAGTGAGTTTGTTTTGAGAATTCACTTCATCTATGCATTTATTCTCTCCTCCCCTCTCCCTCTTCAAATGGCCGTGATCTCATTATAACTTTCTTACATTTTTCCAGGTTGTCGAATCTTACAAAACCCCTGTAGGGGCAAGTCTCACACGTCATTTCATACCACATGTGCTCTCTCCTCAAATTGAGTACTTAGCTTCTTGTCGACCTCTTTCGGTATCCATGGGTAATGCTATCCGTCATCTCAAGCTGGAAATATCAAAAACGGACCCAGATCTGTCGGAAGCCGATGCAAAGGAGAGCGTTTGCGATGCCATCGACGTCTTTATGCGCGAGAGAATCACTTTTGCTGATAAAGTTATTGCCGATACTACTGCTGAGAAGATTAGAGATGGTGATGTCATATTGACTTACGGCAAGAGCAGTCTGGTGCAAAAAGCGTTAGTGAGAGCCCACGAAATGGGCAAGAAGTTTAGAGTCATTGTGGTTGACTCGAGACCTCTACATGAGGGAAAGCATTTAGCATCGGCATTAGTCAGTCTAGGTATCGAAGTCAAGTACTGTTTGATTCATGGACTAAGTCATAACATCCAAGATGTAACAAAAGTTCTATTAGGTGCTCACGCAATGATGAATAATGGCCGATTATATTCAAGGATAGGAACAGCTTTGGTTGCCATGGAAGCTTCATCCGCTGACAAGCCAGTCATCGTTCTTTGCGAGACCATCAAATTCACTGATCGAGTAGCTTTGGACTCAATTGTTCTTAATGAGATTGCACCAGCCAATGAGCTCGTGATTGCTGGAGGACCATTAGAGAATTGGATGGATGTTAAGAAACTCCAACTTTGCAATCCTATGTATGATGTTACTCCGGCCGAGTATATTCAAATGGTTGTTACGGAGTCAGGAAGTATACCTACGACTTCCGTACCAGTTCTTCATAGATTAGTAAATGAAGCTCAATAGAGCGTTGCGATATCTAGAGAGCTCAAAGAGTAGCATGATTTCAATGAGCAGGTGTTGGATGGCGTTCAAAAAGAACTTTGATGATATCAAAAAGGATCACATCTGATGTATGATAGTTTAATGGTTGGATAAAATGAAATGCAATGTCCAGACTTCCTTACTTCAAATCCATGTGAACGTCTACGCCAAATTGAGACATCCCTGATGTTTATCTTCATGTTGAGGTATTTGAGCAATTTCTTTCTCATTGGCCAATTGCCCGCAAAAATTTGTACAATTTCCATAACTCTTCTTGATTTCTTGTCATCCCCTGCCCATTCAGAACTCACTCCCCCCCGGTTTTTAAATTCCCAGCGCTCTTCCAATGAATAATTTATGACTCCTCAACAGCTTCCTCCCTCTCCTTCCTCCTCGCTCTCTTCTCCAAGATAGCTGTTCGTCTAGCTCCGAGGATAGCCTGTTGCCGACTCTCAACTCCCTGCAACCAATATCCAAACGAAGCACCGACGCCGCCGAAAACGGGGTAGACCCAGAGAGATTGTCTGTTGAAGAAAGGTCGCATTTCGAGGCCGAGTTGCCAGGCGCGGACAGCAAGGCCTAGTGAGAATGCGTGTTAGTAAAATGAAAGGGGAAGAGGGAAAGATGCGGGGAATTAGCTGGTAAGAGGAGGGGCAGATGGAAGAGGGGAACATACCAAAGCCAGTCCAGAAGAGAACTTTGTGAACCATATTTTTGTTTATGTTATGAGAATTGAGGTTTGGGTGGATAATTGTGGGCTTGAGTTTGGCGTGAAATGCACAATCAGAATTGAAGATTTGCAGATGCGTATGATGGGTTGTGTAGTCGCTACTACGGCTTATACTCCAGGATTCACTCGGATGGTTGTTGAAGGTCACTTTAGATCGCACTAGCGCGATTGGCTGAACGATATGTAACACGTGACTAGCGTCTATTGAATTGAATTCCATGCGCGGACAACTTACTTGGAGATTCCTCGTCCTAACGTTATTTCTTTATCCTTTTCAACTTTTCACAAGGTTTGTAACATCTTTCTACTCCAATATGAAGTAAAGTTCAGGAACGCTTTGAATAATTCAATTCAGCACCGCGAGGAAAGAATGGCGACGATGGCATCTACCTACAAAAAAGATGGTGGCCATTCTGGACCTCCACCGCGAAAGAAAGTAAAGACTTCAGAGTTACCACTTGCATCTGCTACTAGAGCGGCCATTGAAGGATTGGCTCATACATACAAGAAGAAGGGTACTTATGACGAGTTGAGAACCAAAATTTGGCAGGAATTGGAGAAAGGTGTATGTATTTCCAAATTATTTCAATGTGCTTTTGCGCCGCGAGATCTCTGCGAATAGGTTCGGGCTCTCTGAAACAATTGTTCGGGTGCTAATTACGAGTGGTCACTATAGGATTTTGAGGATGAATTTACGAGTTCATTATTGAGTGTTGCAGAAGAGCAATTAGAGAAGGACCCCAGACAGCTACTCCGGTTGGATCGCAGTAAGGCTACATTGCTTATCGAGGGAGCTGTGGATCGCGCGGGTATCTACCAATCTGCTGAGGCGACAATCGATAAATTAATCCAGGCATATATTCCAGAAATTGAAGAAGGGGTTCGCACGATTCGCAAAAGTGACATTGGGGAGGAGGCAGCTGAGAAGGAGTTTTTGAGAGGAGGTAAAACAGATGAGCAGTATGCGGAAGAAGCTGCAAAGAAGAAAGCCACCAGGGAGAAAGTTAGGGAGGAATTGAGAGAGAAGGAAAAGGCTATTGCGGACGAGAAGAGAAAGCAAGAGAAATTAAAGAGGAGAGAAGAAGAGAAGAGAATTGAGGCCGATCAGGAGAGAAAGAGGGAGGCTAGGAAGAAGGCTGAGTTGGAAGCGGAAGAAGAGAGGGAGAAAGAACGGGAGAAGGAAGATAAGGAGAGGAGGGAGAGGAGGGAGAGGGATCGCGCTAGGGATCGAGATCGTGATCGAGACCGTGATCGCGAGAGAGAACGGGACCGGGACCGGGATAGAGGAGATAGAGATAGGGGCCGGGATAGGGATAGGGATAGGGACGATCGAAGAAGATATGACGACGATAGACGCAGAGATTCCCTTGGTGTTCGAACGCCTATCTCGAAGCCAGAATTATCCAAGGAAGAAATTGAACGTCTCGAACAAGAGGCTCTTAATGATCTTCTGAAAGAGGGCAAAAAGGTTGCTAATCGCTCTAGACATTTATTAGAAATGGAGGTTGACGAGACCTTGGCACCACCTCCTCGAAAGGCAATGCCCGCCTCAGCCATCAAACCAATATCTCGAGATACACCTGTTAAAACGATTGAGCATAAGAAAACTACAGTTGCGAAGCTCAAGGAGGAATCCGGTTCGAAAACGCCTCAACTCGCCGATACGAAACTGATGGTAGACAAGGCGAATGAGTCCAGCCATGACAAAGAAGGTAGTCAACGAGTTAAAAGTCCTGAATCAAGCAGGGATACTACTAAGGTTAAGGATGAGACAAAGACTAATGAGGAATCTAAAGCTACAGAAGTAAATTACGATGGCCGCAAAGACAAGGATGAACGCTCTCGCCGTGGAAGTCGAGATCGGGATGATAGACGACGACGAGACAGCAGAGAGAGGGATCGCGACCGAGATAGAAGGGATAGTAGAGATCGGGATCGAAGTGACTATCGAAGACGTAGGTCGAGTAGAGATCGTGATGATAGGCGTGATAGAGATCGTATTCGATCAAGATCTCGCGACCGACGAAGAAGTTACAGATCCCGAAGCCGTGAACGTATAGGGGACCGTGACACAAGACGTGCAGAGAGCAGTGTGACTAGGACAAGCGCCTCGAATCTCGATACGGAATCATACAAAGTTGCTGCGGCACAAGCAAGAGCCGAGGAAGCTAGAAAGTGGAACGAAGAACGAAAGAATCAACCACAATTACCTAGTTTATCAACCAAAAAGGAAGAGGTCATGGCTGCCACACCTAGAGCAAAGGATGATGCTAGAATGAGCAGTCCTGTCTCGGCAAGAAAAAGAGAAATTTCTCGCGATAGGGAAAGTCATAGGAGAGAATCTCGCGCAAGAAGTAGGTCACCTACTGCGAGACGAAGTAGTCGGATCGAGAGAAGCACTAGTCCGATCAATATTGACCGATATGTACCAGGTGCCACTGAACGAAGGGAAAGTATAGTTGCGAGAAGTTCCCCAAGGAAGAGGGACAGAAGTAGGGATAGGGAAAAGGAGAGGAGATCAAGAGATGATGATAGGCCGAGGAGGAGGAGCCGATCGCCCGATGATAGGAGAGATAGAGACAGAGATGGGCATTCTAGGAGGTATAGAAGTCGAAGTAGAGACAGGGATAGGAGGAGGGAGAGGAGTAGGAGTAAAGATAGGGAGAGAGATAAGGATAGGGATAGGAGGGATAGGGATCGAGATCGCGACAGAGTCAGAGACAAGGATCGTGATAGAAAGAGAGATAGAAGTAGAGAGTCGAGGAGGGAATCGAGGAGATAAGTGTATCTGCCCTTGTAAGATAGGAGCCGAAAGAAGGGAAAAGGAGACCGTGGTCTAGGTATTCATAATAGCGTCCCGTACGCGATCACGAAATTTCGGTAACTTTGAGTATAATTTTACTTCGCTCGCCACGTCAATTAAGCGACGGATGAACGGATGTGGTTACTTACGTCTGCAACCTGGAGTAACGGTGTTAGGAAGTGTTGGTTATTTGTACGATAAGTTGCAGAACTGGGATAATGCTAGGGGATGTTGATTCATAATTGAGAACACCCCAAATAATGCAAGCGAAGAGCTCGAGGAATTTAAGACTTGATTAATAAACTTTTCATAACATTGGTCTCTAGTGACGACATTCTCTATTGTCTCAGAAAGTAATAGATTACCCGAATTGATGCGAATTGAATTGGCTCCAGACTAGATAAATGTCAACTACAAGGATGACTGACACTGTTGGTGAAATAATGGGACCTTATAGTCTAATGTCTTCTTCCAGACAAGCTCGCTCGCCTCTGCCACGCCAAAAGACACTAAATTTTTCAAATTCAACTCCTCTGTCTTCAAGCCCTTAGCATGAATGAATTCCGCTTTAGAAACCAATTTCTTGCCCTCCCCAAAAGCAACAATAGCCTCAGCCCAATCAGCAAGAATCTTTCTCGTCTGCGGTGCTTTGCCAAATACCCAGAAGAACGTATGAGGCATACCCTCGTATTCCTGAAGCACAACTGGAACGCCCTGTGAAAATGCAGTTTGAGCAACCAGTCGAGAGCCATCCACAATCTGTTCCTGCCCCGATGCAAACCATATAGGACAAGAACCAGACCAATCCAAGGAGGCTACGGGACTTGCTAGCGGGTGAGCAAGCATCCCGGCCTCGCAATATAAATTTGCTCGTGCGGGCTTGGTTGGCCAGATCGAACAGGTAGGAAAGTTTCTCTCTAGGTAGGGAAGTTTCTCAATGGGGTAGGGAAATATATCATGCATTATGTTTCGTTTGTGTGAGGGAAGCGCATTGACTAGATCAGTTGTGACGCTCAACAGTGCGAGACCTGCGGGTATGAACTCGGCTGGCTGGATTGTATTTCCGTGGAACTTTATTACGGTATTTTTTTGTTTGAGTTGCAGAAGGACTTGTAATAAGCTTAATGTGAGGGCAGATCCAGAGCTATCGCCTGCTATTACAATGTTCCTGGCTGGGATGGCATCGTGTGGTGAGTTGGGAGGTGGTGCGAGAAGTGAAAGGTAGGCTTGGAATATATCGAGGAAAGCCGCTGGGAAGGGATTCTGTGGCGCCAATCGCTGTTTCACCATTAAGACTTTGCCTCCTGTTGTTTTGGCTAGGTTTCCAACGCGTTTTCGATAGCTGGAGGGAGTGTTGAGTCTAAAGCTTACATGTGAGCAAATTACAAGTGAGAATTTGAAAGAGGTATACATACACGAATGAACCGCCATAGAGATACAAAACTGTTAATGGACTTTTGGTGCCATCCACTAATTTTTGATACTTCTCAATCTCTGGTAGTAGTGGCTCGGGCGTAGCAGCTTCAACTCCCTCGCGGTAACCTGTCCATTCACAGGGGAGTGGCTCGCAACTTGGACGATCATAATGTATATTATGCGTGTTTGCCGCGTCGATGAGATCAAGAAGTAACTCTCGAGAGTTGTCATCGTGGGAAGGAGACGGTGTTGTGAATTTGCTAACCCATACAGGACCTTTGACGGGAAGATCCTGTATCGTTGCAGCTTGCTGGACAGAGATAGAAGTGCTGATCGCATCGTTCCAATATTTCTCCCTCATTTGTTTCGTCGCAGCAGTCAGGTGTTTGATATTTTCAAAATCCATAGTTACTAGGTCTGATTAAAGTAGGATGTTGTAAACGGGAATATATGCGGCTTGGAATTCGCAAAATATTGTGTGTGCACTACTGCAAAGAAGATTGGTAGAAGTCTGATAATATAACGAAATAAACCGGAGCTTGGTCTGTAAAGAAAAAGAGACGAGTTTATCGATCAAGAATGGTGATGATAATCAAAATACTAAGAGAGTGTGCCAGGGTTGGGAGAAGCAGAAACTTCTGGGTGAATAATAACAAGGAAGTAAAGAGAATTCGCAGTCGCGGGGTGGATATGCTTACTGCCTAGGTATATGAAAGCCTTGAAATTCCCGCTCAAATGACGAAGCGAAAGTTGACGTAAAAATCAAACAGAAATTCTTTGGGCAGACCAGATGGTGGAGCTCAGTAAATATATATCCATAGAACACGCCACAGGAATAACGAAACATGTGGGTGAATGGCTCAGTCTATGCATATACCGAGGTGTATGTAGGTACCTAGTATCTGCAGTCCAACAAGCAAAAGCTATTTTAATAAGCGAGGCAGTTGATACTGATGAAGATATACTGTAGCCTGCATGGGTAGGATTTTACATGGAGTTAGCAATTATTTCAAACACTTCTTGCCACTGCATTTGGAGTTCACAGGCACGCATATAATGATTAGAATATAGCAAAATACAAAAGCTCTTAATAGAAGATCGATATCTTTCAACTCTATCTTATCCCTGATATTATGGGATGAAAGCAAATTTCCTGTTGATGAATGCTAAGGAAAAACTGTAGCCAGACAGTACCCCATATTTATTCTGAAAACACTGTCACCCAACTGCCCAAGCATCTTTGGCAATAAATATTGGAAAATTACATTAATGGAACGGCAAAACCAAGCCCCACTACACAACCGACAGTTAACTTTTGACGTCTAGTTTTGTTTCGCCAACAACAGCATTGAAACTATGATACATGAACATCCCGTTGGACTCGTACACCATCCGAAGGCAAGCTTTGTGCCTTATTGCCGCTCTGTATCTGTGTAGAAACTCCCGTCATATGGATGTCATTGCCATTGCTATCCCCCATTCTGTAATAGTAAGCGGTAGGATTAGAATGTGAGTCGGGAGCGGTCTTCGTTGTACTGCTGCCGGAATTTGCGGAAAAATGGTTGGTCCAAAGCGAAGTGCCGATAGTGTGAAGCTTGCCAAAAAGAGGTTTGTATGTCGGCAAACAAGCGCAGAGGATCGCTACTCCTAGGTTAATGACTGACCATAAAGATGCTTGTGCTAGCGATACTGTATTCTCTTAGCTTGGTTCTTGGTTAGGAGAAGACGGAGACTTACATAGTGAGGCACTTGGCTTGTAAACATATCCAATTCGTATGGCGCTGGTAACGACGACCCTATATTTATGAAGGTTATTTACCTACGACCGATGAATATTGAATGGGGGTGCTTACAGTGCTCCCAAAAGGAAGATGCAGAGTATTCCAAGCCTTTTTGACAATGGCATATGTAGGCTAAGAATAATTTTCAATGGAAGACAGAGAATGGCGATATCTAATAACATATCAACAAGCTCCATAACTAAGAAGTATAGCGGAAAATTGAAACATTTCCCTTTGACTTCTGGATTCCAAAATGTAGCCATAGGTATGCAGTAGAGTAGGTCACCGATGATGGCAACGACAAACCAAACTGTGCAAATCCCGATGATAATGTAATTGTTTCTCAAGAAGCTATCGGTGGTGAAAATACGACGATAGAAGAATAGGATCGAAAGTTTGATGGTAGTGACATTGATAGCATAAAGTGGAGGAATAGCATACTCGCTCTTGAAATACTGTTGCGACTTAGAGGCGAGTACAAGGGGGTCGGTATACGTCTGTCCACTGCCAATAGTATAAACACCGACCAGTATATTGGCACAGAATGGAAAGAACAAAACGACACTGGCGATGAGAAGCCAGTCGTCAATACCAAACTTGGCCCTCTTTACTACCCTAGTCCAGACGCGGAGCGCAGCCGCTAAGGTAGATAACGCCATAAAGAATATGCAAATTACCAGAGTCGTATATCCCACATGATTCAGTCCCAGCTTATAGGGGGCGGAGGAAGCAGGAGTAGTCATGTTGTATTGATAAGATAGAAGGCAGAGTTGAGATCGTGAAAGAGAAAGTCTGACAAAGGGCTCCAGTAAGGCAGTGCAGTAGAATTAGAGCAAGCGTAGAGATACTTACATTATATGTATTAAAGTAGAGTAAAATAGAGAATAGCATTTGAAGTCAACGAAACACGAGAGGCAATTTCGAGTATCAGAAGAGGGTTCTGGTTGTGCCTAACTCTTTAATTAGAGTGTTGTTGTGGTACCTACAGGTGTGTGAATAGAGCTTGGGGATATTCATAGGACCGTTACACCTTCAAACTACAGCTGCCGTCAATCATAATGTCTAAGGAGGGGTCAGAGATCCTCATACTTTTCAGATGAGGGCTTTGAACAGGGCCTCATTCTATGGCTGCAGTCATGGTTGCATTTCTTCAGAAGCTCCCTCTTGTAAAGTCAATTATTGTGAAGCTTTCCTAGTAACGATCACAAATAATGTGGATGCACCTTGTTTGAAATGCTAGGAATCCCGACAAAGAAAAATATTCAACAAGTAGAACTTATAATTGATATATTCTAGTCGAATTAAAATATGATATGTGATAAAGTTAGTGAACGGTAAACGGCAGAAGAGGTCCCAGAAATCCATGCTGGAAGGAATGCTACAATGAATCTACAATTAGCCAATTCTTAATCGTCACTCCTTTTCGACGTATTGAAATCTCCCACCCCCTTTCCCTCGTTTTTCTTCCAAGCAAGCTGCAAATATGCTTCACACAAATTAGCAATATAAGTTACAATAAGGCTGCGCCGCGGAGGCTTCAATCTTTAAAATTGACCTACAAACGAGGAGGAAAACATATGCCAAGTTTCGAATATTGCCGTAGAACCCTAATGATAATAGGAAAGGGGGGTAAGTCTACTTTGAATTGGTTTGAGTAATGCACCCTAATCTTTCTTTCCCCAGGATCACCGGCGGTATTACGAATCTATTAGTCTGACTGGCCATTCCCATTTGTTGAGTCGATTCGGCATATTTTGAGTCTTACATGCATATTTGCAAGCATTCCGCATTATCGACCGGACATCCATCTAAAACGAAATAACCGTGCGCACCAAAACTCGCTAAAATCTAAATACTTCTAGAAACACTATGACTTTGGAGGTAGGTAATAATATAAGAAAGTAATACGAATCTATAAAAGTGATAAACTAATTATAGATTATAAGTATTTTTATATTTTCATAGCTTGATTTATCTGTTAACCAGGAATTTTGATAGTCTGATGTAAAGGAGAATACCAAAAATGGTGTGGTCTTTTGGTGTGCCGAGTTTCTCGTCCTACTGGAGCGGATATCCCTATTCGTTGAACTCTTGCAATTGCAGGCATCCTCCAGTCGACGGCGAGACATGCCCTTCTCCAATCGCGGAATATATATTTATGTAGCCTCATCAAAAGTATTCTTAGTGTGGAGGCTTAGTAGATGGCTACTTAGCTAGTAAGTCAGCAATTGCTAGGAGAGAAATATGCTTCAATCAGAATCATCGCGAGCGAGCTAGTAGTATTTTACTGTAGGCATTCACAAAATCATTGTACGACGTATGACTATTGTGATTATTGTCCAGATTAAGTAATGTGCGGTATTGTACTAATTGACTCAATCTCTCTCTCTCACTTTAACCAATATACCAGGGGTGTCTCTCGCCTGGGCGCCTAGAATGTAATCTCGGCTAGCATCTATATCACGAGCTCGATTAACTTGTGAAACATCGAAATCAAACCGTCGATACACAGAAGCTAAAATCAAATAGAGCTCTGCACGAGCGAGATTGATACCTAAGCAGGATCTGGTCCCGCGATTGAAGGGGACAAGGTACCGCTCGAGCTTTTTGTTCTCATTCCCCAACCATCTCTCTGGCTTGAAAATCATAGGTTCCGGGAAGATTTTATCATTTTGATGCGTGAGTAAGGCTGTCATGCTAACTACTGTTCCGGCTGGAATCGTTTTACAATGACAGCTGAAGGTTTTTTCTGGGAATTGTCGGCCAATACGGTGGGTAACTGGATCGGCAAGACGAAGCCCTTCTTGGATGACAGCTGTCAAATACGGCAGTTTTTCTAATTCTGACAGTGGAAGAGATTTTGAAGGGTTTGGAATGGCAGATTTCAGCTCCTCGTGAAGTCGCCGAGTAATCTCAGGGTTGGCCGAGATGTGATATGAGGTTCCCCTGAGGACATATGCTCTGAGAATACACATATAGTAAGCTATTGTTCGTAGAGTTTCTACAGAGACTACTCACGTTGTACCAGAGCCTGCTGTGACTAGACTGAAAGCTTCATCACGTAGTCTGTCTCGCTCCATTTCTTGGGGTGGCAACTTGCTCTCTAATAGTTCATGAAAGACAGTCCTATTGACAAGTTTCCTTGATTCGGGCTCTTCGTGCTCATGTCGAATGGACTCTACTTGTCTCGATAGATCCTATACTTGGTTAAGGATTGGTTGAGTCAGGGTTACTTATGAAGATTTACCTTGCGGTAATCAAGGATATCTGCCATGGCAGGAGCCAAGATTTTGTTCACGTTGTCCTAAAGATGTCAGCATCATCGGAAATTCGATGCCAAAAAGGACTAGAGATACCGGAAGAGAATAGCTAAATCTCATCAAGTATGGGATATGAATGTTCTTAAAAGTTAGCATCTGTTCCAATCGATTGACCTTTCACGTACCAAAAGACTAATAACCAAGAATTTTTCCACATCGTCAAAAGACTTACGACCAAAGTCTTCCCTCAAAATGTTATCTGGTTGCCTAGAGAAACAGTAGTCATTGATGATATCTAATGTCACTGCTGCATAGAAATACTTCATATTGAGAGTTATCCCAGATTTGCTTGCCTCCTCAAGTCGATCGCAAAGAATGAGGATAGGACGTTGAATTCTTGAGACGAGGTCGTTGATTGATTTCTTAGAGAAGAATGGGTTGAGAGCATTTCTTCTTATACGGTGGTGCTCATGATCCTGCGTTCCTATAGTCTTTGCAAAATTAGCAACATGATTCGGATTGATAGAGAGAGAGAAAGATGTACTGCTGGATATGGACCAAATGCTTCAGCAACATTCATGGGTTTCTGCGTTCGGCCATTCGACTGATTAAACACATCTTCGAAAAAATCAGGATCATCGATATGGACCTCGTTCGGATTGATTCTAATGACGGGACCTAGAGAGACATATCAGTGATGTCGTTGTTACGATAGAAGACTCAAACAGCATACCATACTGCTTGTGCAACCTTTTAAGTTGGAAGGTGTATTGGCCACTGAGGTACAAATCATAGTACCATTCGTAGAGGTAAGTCGATATAGCAAGTGGATGTCCTGGAATATGTGCAAGAGGGTGGAATAGAAATCGATAAGTCAGTAGTCCAGCTCCGTAAGTAATGAACAACGCTAGCAGTAAGGTTTGTATCTCCATGATTTCTGATTTCAAGGGGACTAAAACTGAGAAGATGCTGTGGTTTTGCGATACTTAGATAGAAAGTAAGAAGTTTTATCTGAAAAGTGTATCAGGGTATGATAGTTTTAAGCTTTGCCAAGGCCAAAATGATCAATACGACTGTAAATACTAAATACACACCTTGTTAAGCCACTTTGTGAAACCTCGTCTACATCGTATCATATCTGGCACCCTTGTACGCCACCAACACGTAGGAGCTACCCCGCTATCTGTGCCGCATTATATGTTGTATTTTCTTCGGCAGTGCAAAAAATCACAGCCTTCGAAGCCCGTCATTTTCCCCAGGGTGTTTCCACAACTACTGGGTTCTAAGTAGCAGATGTGATTGCAACATCGATATCAAATTTAATGCAAGACCTAGCTCTAACAAGATCGAAAGCAACTGCTCAATTCGAATATTATTATTCCAAGGATTCCATCTATTGTTGACTAAACCTGATGAAGCAGTGAATCCTGATCATGCAATACTCAGCTCAGGAATATCCTCGCCCTGCATGCGGTAATCTCCCCAAAAGATGCCGGTCTTCATTAACACGGAGCTTCTCACGGCAGGTATATAGATAAATTCCAAAAAGAGAGCTTAAAGCCGCGAGTTCCAGTAATCATCTGGTGATGATTACGTAGCCAGCTTCTAGCTCTAGTCGGGAAACTTACAGCCAGTGGTCATGAGCAGCATTTGCGGCGAGGATCCGCCTAGTATGGCATTGATGGTACGACCGCCTCCAAGGAAGAATATAGCGGTTGAATGAGGAACTATAACTTGCCATTCTGTTATTGCAAACTCCAAAGGCTGATGATATAATAAGACAGTCTAATCTTCTGTGGTACTTGCATGAGCTTTCGAAAATAGATTTTATTTTCCTTATTATCAATTCCAACCATCACCAACTGCGAGCATGAAGTCATCAGCACAGATCTCTACCCGTGATAATTATGGAGAGAATTCTCATGTTTACTATCCCATCGTCATTATTGGGGCTGGACCTTCAGGCATAGCCATGGGCTGTCAGTTAAAAAGCAAGCTTCATTTTGACCAGTTCAAAATATTTGATCGCCAAGAGGGGCTTGGAGGTGAACTTGAAGTCTCTACTGTTATTTAGAGCAGATCAAAGTAAATTAAAGCTGACGAGAATGATCATTAGGCACATGGTGGGCGAATAGATATCCCGGAATCGTGAGTGTTTTAATATTCCACTTCTGTACCATCTTTTAGCTAATACATTTATCTAGGCTTGTGATGTGTAGGTTGGCCAATCATTAGATCTGCAACGCTTTCTTACCGGGATTATTTAGACCAACCTTGTTTTACTCATTTTCCTTCGCCCCGAATTACACTTCACCGACCGTGTTTCCTTCAGGTTGTGAGTATGTGATGTATCTCAATCAAGTAGTAGAACGCTTCGAGATAGCAGACAAGATCAATTTGAACACGGAGGTCAAGAGCTTGAAATGGAAAGAGGAGGAAGAAGAATGGGAAATTGAGATCTGTCATATTTCCCGAGAGGCAAACCTCATAACTCATAGTCGACTTGAGATAATCCGGGCCAAAGTCGTTATTAGTGGTGCCGGCATTCTTACCAATCCTAATCATTGGCCAGAAACTGTCTCTGGAAGGAACACGTTCAGCGGTGAGATTTTGCACTCTGCCCGATGGCCGAGAAATGTCAATCTTGAAGAAAAAGACGTGGTGCTTGTGGGCGCAGGCTGCACCGCCGCCCAGATTGCACCCGCAATTCTTCAAACCAAGGTCAAGTCATTGACGCAAATTATAAGAAATCCACCGTGGTTTGTTCCTCGCACTAAAGAGCCAGGAGGTAAAGAGGCTTACGCAAAGTTTGCACCTATGATTTACGGCTCCGTACCGATTTTGGGCTTCCTCGTTCGCTTCATTGTTTGTTGCATGTCTGAGTTGCTATGGTACGCTACGTTCAAGCGAAACAACTTGAAGCTTCGGAAAATCTCGGAAAAGTCATCTCTGGACCATATGAGAAAGCTGGCACCTCAAAAATATCATTCCATGTTAACGCCGCAGTATAGTCTTGGCTGTAAGCGCCGCGTCTTCGACAATGACTGGCTACAGAGTATGAGCGATCCCCGCTATACTCTAACTACACAGCCTTGGATAGGTATGGGAGGCAATGAAGTAACTGTCGGGAGTTCCGAATCAAACTCCAGCCTCGCTGCACTGCCAAGCCAGTATCCCGCCGATATTCTTATTTTAGCAACTGGATTTAAGGTATCACAATTTCTACACCCTCTCTCCGTTATGGGATGCCAGGGTGTCTCCCTTCAGCACGTTTGGAAGGAGCGAGGAGGCCCCCAAGCGTATATGGGAACAGGGATTGACCAGTTTCCGAATTTCTTTATGATCATGGGCCCAAACACCTTCGTTGGTCACACCTCAGTCATCATGAGCATCGAAAACAATGTCCAATACATTCTCAAAATGATCGCCCCCATTCTCCAAGGTGATATTAGTTGTCTGGAACCAAAGCCCGAAGCAGTAGAAAAGTGGGTACAAGATATCAGAAGAGATATGCGAGAAACCGTTTTTGATGCCTGTCAAAGCTGGTATAATGATTCCGGGACTTGGAACTCTGTAATTTATCCGTAAGCATGGCCTTAATACCTGAGACTGAAGCCTCTGTAAAGCTGGGTTGATGCTCATTGACTGCATGCTGACTCTTTTTTTCCAAAGCCGATCTCAACTTGACTTTTACCTCCGCTGCAGGTCTCCCAAAATCAACGATTGGATCCGAAAGCTTTCCGTACAAGGCCAGCATCGAAGAACACGCCAGCGAATTATCAATATGTCTACGATAATGTCAATAATTATTGCCATCTGCTACGGCGTGTGGTCAGATCGAAGCTTCGAGGTTTTAGTGGATAGAAAGTTGCTTTTACGAAAGACGGTTCTCACAACAATAGACAGCACCATCGCAGCGATGCGGGAAGCCAGGCAATGGTTCTCATAAGCTGAAAATCTAGCTCAAAATTTATGCACTTAGGTAGTTAAAGTAGGGAAAAGCAGAAGAGGCTTTTACACAGGTTAGACTATGTGAATTGGGTTTCTCACCTATGCTTCATTTTATACGTGTAAATTCCAAGTCTACCTTAACCATTTCCGCTTCTTTGCGATTTAGCTTTCAAGATTTGTAAACTCCATCAGAATTTACCACATAATGAATTGCCCATCCAAAGTACTTGTTTAAAGTTATCATGGTGGTTAAGAAAAGGTTTATTTTAAGCTTATCTTTTCCATCGCGACTTTTGAGCCCCACATTCACATCTCCGCTAAAATCCTTGGAGGAGACAACATTGTCCCAACACTCCAACACTCCAACATTCGCTAACCTTATATTCGTTACATTGATATCTTATGCGAGTCTGCGAGGCTTTATCTCCCACATAAGCCCTATAGCCAAGAGTTCAGCAGCGCAAAAACCTAGTATCATGGCCAATTGTTTCTTGTATCCCTGAGCGAACGCGGTTCGAACCGCGATTTGATCGCCCGGAGACAGTAAAGCCACCGAAGAGATATTTTGAAGAAGGTGGTTGACAGTTTCAGCAGGTAGGATATCAGCCAGGGCTGATATGACATTGCTACTCAGTAGACTAGTAGCAATTGCAACGCCAATCGCTCCTCCAAGAATTCGCATCTGTGTGACACCGCCGAGTGCAACAGCTACGTGATTGTTAGTTCCTGAAAACGAAAGGCAATTTGCATTATGAAAATCCATAGGTACCTAGAAGCCGCTTTTCAACGATGAAGGGTGTGATGCTTAACAGCGTCGTCAATCCAAGGCCAACACCCATTCCTGCCAGCACTTCATACCCGTAGAAACTAGCTGGCATATGAGCTGTTACTGGTATTGAGTATAAGAGCCCAGTTCCGAGGATCTGCAGAACGGTAGCTGTGATCAGCACATAAATCGGTGGTATTCGACCTTTCGCCGTTAAAACCCCCATGATGGCTGAGCCGACAGCAACAGACATTGTGTATGGCAATACGCGCACACCCGCAATCAAAGTCGAGGTATCACTGATGTTCTGGACTCTCTGTGGAATTTCAATCACTAAAGTGACGAAAGGAACTCCTGACAAAAGCGCGTAACTAACTTCGTGTCAGTCAAGAGTTGAAAGTTCCAGTCGCATTGAGTAAACCTTACATATATATACCCATAAGAACCCGATTTTTCAGGAATACCCATGGGATAACGGGTTGTCTCGCAGATTTTTTCAAGAATAGCAATCTCTGCCATGCAAAAAACAGAGCAAGAAGAACAAAAGCAAGCACCAAGAAAGTGATCACTAAGGCCGAATTCCAAGCAAAAGCCACCCCCGCCTCTTCGAAGGCTACAATAAGAAAAATACAAGCGGTTGGGAGTAACAAGAAACCCACATAGTCGAATTTTCCCCGCAAATCGCTCAGCTTTGGTGGCAATAGTATGGCTTTAGATGGTCTGTTGTCGGGGAAGCCTGCAGGCATTGCCAATATGACCAGGACTAATCCTACCATACCGATAGGCAAGTTTATCCAGAAGATCCATCTCCAGGTTGTATGCTGAGGAATTGCACCTCCTAGAAGTGGACCCAGTAGAAAACTAATAGCCAGAGCTAGAGAAATGATGCCGTTAAATTTGCCGTATTGCTCCGGCACGACCATCTCCGCTACGATTATAGGTACCATACTAAATATTCCAGCACCCCCAACGCCCTGTAGGGCTCTAAAGGTAATACTATATCTTTTGGTTAGGCTTACATATTACTAAAGTTATGGGTTACTTACAGTTGGGTACTATTCGATGCCCCTCCACAGCCACCCGAAAACGCCAAAAATATCACAAGGGCGACAACAAGCATAATTTTACGACCAACAAGATCACTCATCTTAGCCCAAATTATCAGAGCACCTAGAACATTAGAAAGTGTACAGGCTTGTAACAGGGCTTACTTACTAAAGTATGTAGTCAAGTAACTATTCACTATCCAACTGCTCTGGTCGAATGCCTGAAGGTTATCAGAGATAGTAACAAGAGCAGTGCTGACGATAGTGATGTCCAGCGAAGATAGCATAAGACTTAGGCATAGACTACAAATAAATCAGTAAAGTCTTACGCCTATCGAACTTTCAAGCATACCCGAGTGTGAGCAGACTCAATCGCCATCCAGAAAGATACCTTGGGCCGTCACTAGCACTCTGATCGCTGGTGGTCCCCGAATCTTCTGGCACCACTTTCTCAGGAGCAACGAAGGAGGGTATTGTGCCCGAGGCCTGCTTCATCGTGATAACCTCAAGGCTGGTCATGATTCTCAAAATACAGAGAAAAGTGTTACGGGTGATTTGTGCTCTCAATCAACCTCCCCCAAATCAGTCAGATAATCGCCAGAGTGAATGCCTTTTTCCTGCAGCCTTGATTCGCCCATTGGTATCGCATTTGCCGTTTGATGGTTGTACTACATATCTGCATTGCAAACAAAGCGAAACATTGATTTTTTCGTCAAATCATGAAGCCAAGCCACATCCAAGTATTTGTGTAACACATCTAGTTGAATCCTGAAATCACCCCAGTGAATCAGTGAGCGTGGTGTATTTTGACCTGTGTCTTGGCATTGCGAAGCATGCCTGACTGGTCGTTCCTATTCCAAAGCCACTCAAGTGAGTTCAATTGCCGATTTGTTCATTTTTTTTTTCACGGCAATCCCAAAATCCAATGACATCCGCTGCATTGTGCCATACTGTGCCTCTCGAATATTGAAACAAAATATATATTGCAGTTGCAGGTATAGGTGCATCTGTATCAATTTTGCAATTCCTTTCAGCGAAGGATTCACTACTACGGGGAGGATATAGCGCTGCGAGGATCGCAATGCCGGTGAGAAACGGGACGTCTTATCCACTTAGCGTGCACCGGCAACGACATAAAGCTTCGGAGAAAATGAACCCTGTTGCCAAGGACAAGAACAAATCTAATGATGGCTCTCCTTGGCTTTTTCTTTGCGGTGCTTGTAATATCAACCTACCAAAGCAGAATATCTTTTACGGAGAAAATTTTAGGGATTTCGATTGGAAGGCAAATCGTGATGTGTAAGCTCGGAAGTCCGAATGTTATACCACTTAACTGGGGGAAACTGACTCCCGTCGGAATATTACTAGGATAGCAGTCCGTTGGCTCAAAGCGTCGGAATTGGAGCTAAGATTGATCAAGAAGTCATATATGGTGGTCATGATATTCTGAGTATTGTTGAGGGGTTCAGACACTTAGCTGAAGTAGGCATATCTCTCACATAAGTGCCAGTAAGGTTTCTTCACCCATGGCGATAAGATGGTAGCAGTCAGCAAGGATTATGATGGCTTTTGTTGTATTTCTGATTTCTTCAAAAGTTGACAGATGGTAGTATGCAGTCAGCGTGTCATCAATCCTACATTCAGCCCGAGCCGCACACAATCGCAGGTTGGCAAGTCAGCAGACTTTTGTGGAGGAATATCCAATAATCCCCAGAAATCATGAGTATTGCTCCTGGTAAAAATCTCACCTAGGAGAAGAACTTGGATTAGGATCAGCTGCAAAGAGCCGAGCATGGTATGTGTCTTGCTGTTCTCGGGTATACCGGCAGCATGAATTCAATGTCGTTCTATAAGCCATATGTATTAGTTGAGTGGTTTGAGGAGATTGGACGGATACGCCATGCTTCATCACTGATAAAATCCACTATGTAAGGGGTAAACTTACGGGGAATAGATAAGATCAAAACAGACTAGTCAACATCCAAATTTAGTATATTCGGATGATTTTTCTACACATGCATGGTCGCAATACAGAGGCTTGGAATGCACTTTGTGAAGAAATCAAAGTTTGTATGAAATTGAGATGAAGTTCTTCACGATCTAAAGATCCAAGATTAGCTCAATTTGAGTCTAAATTTGAGTCAAAGGATCATCACAATGATGTCCTTTGAAATTTTGTAAGTTGTCTAATGGAAGCTAAAAAGAGTTGTATCATACAGGTAGGTGTAAAGAATGTTATGGTTTAAAGATCGCCATTATACTATTATAAATTATAGTATTCCTACTCATTTAACATCTCTGTACTTCAAGTCATTTCACAGCAATTCATTTATACCTACTACGCCGGTATTATCAGGGCCGGGGGGATGCAAAAAGGATATATTGATAAACGGGACTACTGTTCCAATTATGCACCTTCCAATACTTCTGCAATACTTCCATTGTTCTACTTCCTCAGTCAAGATTGTTCAGATATAGCTCTCAGTAACCTATTATCAACCCTTTACTCTCATTTTTTTCACTTCAGATCTTAAAATTATAATACCGCATCATTAGTAACACGCTATTCACCAGCACTGCTTTCCCTTTCTTTTCTCTTTTCTCGGCGCCTGAGCCTCGCTTCAGCTTTCCCTTAACCACTTTCCTCTTTCCTTGCTTAGCCGATTGATATTCCCCATTTAAATATACGCTTCTAGTTGGTCGCTCAAAAGCTTAAATTGAGTACTTGAATTCACAAGTACAAGCAAATCCACAGTTTAAAAAGGGCTGTTTAAAACATGGCTGAGTCTTCTCCCAAAATCGAGTCATTGGCCATTATTGGCTTATCATTCAAGTTTCCTCAAGGTATGGAAACTGCTGAATCCCTCTGGGAGGGACTTGCTACTAGTCGATCAGCCTGGTCATCATTCCCTGAGAGTCGTTTAAACTTCGACGGCGTTTATGATCCAGATTCTTCAAGATTGAATAGTGTGAATAAGCTCTCCACCCTTGCATATAATAACAGTCACTGAGAACGTATAGTTTCCTCTGAAAGGTGCACATTTTGTGGAGGGTGATCTAAGCGCATTCGATGCTCCATTCTTCACAATTGGACCTAATGAGGCGGCGGAGATTGATCCTCAATCACGTATATTGCTTGAGGTAACATATCGAGCGCTAGAGAATGGTATGTTCTTATAAGCACCATATCAATTCATACTAATCTTCCATATAGCGGGAATACCAGTGAAGAGAGTAGCCAATTCAAACACATCTGTATACACAGGAAGCTTTGGAGATGACTACAAATCTTTCTCTACCAAAGACCCTCAGTTTGGAGGCCAGTATTCAGCAAGTTCTGTGTCAGCTAATATGTTGGCCAATCGTATCAGCTGGTACTTTGACTTACGTGGTGAGTCCATCAACATGGACACAGCTTGTTCTAGTACTCTTGTCGCATTTCACACTGCATGTCAGAGGCTACGGAATAATGAATCTGAAATGGTATGTCAATAATAATTGCATTAATCTGTAGTGGTCTAATGAAGATGTTAGGCCATTGTAGCTGGTTCAAATTTGTTTTTCAGTCCAGATATGGCTATGTCATTAAACAATCAGAATTTTCTATCACCAGATGGAAGATGCTGGAGCTTTGATGAGAAAGCGAATGGGTATGGTCGTGGTGAAGGATTCGGGGTGTTGATAGTGAAGCGTTTGAGCGATGCGCTTGAGAACAATGATACCATACGAGCTGTTATTCGAGCTACAGGAACGAACCAAGATGGACGAACACCAGGTATTGTTCAACCAAGCAGAAGTAGCCAAGAGCAACTCATTCGAGATTTGTATGAAAAGGCTGGTTTGGACATGAGCCAAACACGATATGTGGAGGCGCATGGTACAGGAACACCTGTCGGAGGCAAGTCGAAAAGATGCTATGAAACGAATAATACTAATGCGATGGGACAGATCCTATAGAGGCAGGGGCCATTGCTGACGCGTTCAGCCACGCTCGCTCCGTTGACTCTCCTTTGTATATAGGATCTATCAAATCCAACATCGGTCACCTGGAGGGCACCAGTGGTATAGCAGGTCTCATCAAGAGTATTTTAATGCTAGAACACAGAATGATTCCAGGAATCGCAGGACTTGAAAATGTCAACCATGCTATCGGAGCAGAGCATCCACATTTAAAGGTATCTTCCTTGGTTGATACTGTTGAAGGTAGAATTCAGACTTATTCTATCATGTTTAGTTTCCAAAAGAGCTCATATCATGGCCCTCAGACGGTTTATGTCGCTTGTCAATCAACTCCTTCGGATTTGGAGGAACAAATGCCCACGTGATAATGGAGGATGCGATCGGTCATCTTAAACTTCGAGACGAGGTTTCGATTCACAAACAGATAAACGGAAACATGGATCCAACACATGATCAACCTCCTATGTCTAATGGCTTCCATTATTATGAGGTTAGGAGAATTTTAGTGTTCTCATCTCAAGACGAGAATGGCATCAAACGGCTCGAATCGGCATACAACGGACACTGGTCCCGAATTAGCAAAGAGGATTTTAGTAATTCATACATGAACAGACTGAGCTACACATTGAGTGAGCGACGAAGCTCTCTCTTATGGAGATCATTTGCAACATTCAATTCAGGAAAAGATTTGACATCTGGAATCAAATTTTTCCCTGCCATCCGTGCCATTTCTCAGCCACGTCTTGCATTCTGTTTTACAGGACAAGGCGCTCAATGGTATGCGATGGCTCGGGAAATTCAGACTGATGTTTTTAGAAAAAGTCTTATAGAAACATCTGAGTTTCTCAAGGAGATGAGATGTTTGTGGTCACTACAAGGTATGCTTGCCTAGTGCTTCTTTTGCCAATTCTAGCTTACCCCCTTTCAGCCGAACTTTCACGGGATAAAGAAACTTCTAGGCTGAATAGATCAGAATTCAGCCAACCAATTTGTACTGCAATACAGATAGCTTTGGTTGATCTTTTAGAGAGTGTTGAACTTCGACCTTCCGTGGTATTTGGCCATTCATCTGGCGAAATAGCGACTGCGTAATCATTCTCTTTTCCAAAAATATGATCACACGCTTACAGAAACTTTAGATATTGTATTGGAGCTTTAGATAAGCGTTCTGCTATGAAGATCGCTTATCATAGAGGCCTGCTCTCATCCAAGATAGCCGAAGATAACAGCATTCAAGGCGGAATGCTTTCAGTTGGTTTATCTGCAGAAGAAGTTCTGTTGTATCTCGCCAAAGTCGAAGTCAAATTTGGTTACTCTGGAATTTTAATAGGATGTATCAACTGCCCTAGTAATGTCACGATTACAGGTGATATTGAACACATGAACTATCTCCATGAGATTCTGGAAAAAGATAGCATCTTCACCCGGAAACTACTGGTTGGTGTCGCATATCATTCTCATCACATGAGTGCCGTAGCCACAACATACTCGGAGCAATTGGGTAGCTTGTCTGCCCGGGTATCTGCAATACCTATCACCATGGTCTCTTCAGTTACGGGAAAAGTAGTCAGCAGCGATGAGCTACGTCAATCAAGCTATTGGGTAAAAAATATGGTATCCCCAGTGAGATTCCTCGACGCAGTTACTTGTGCTAGCTCACTATGCATACCACAAGTTGGAACAATTCTGCACGATAGCTCAAAAGACTGTTTCGATGATGTGCTAGAAATTGGGCCACATTCAGCCTTACAAGGACCTTTGAAAGATACCTTCAAGCAATCGGGCAAGACTTCAGCTATAGGATATCATTCCCTCCTAATACGCAACGTCAATGCAACCACTTCGATGTTTGAAGCGCTTGGAAACCTTCATTGTCGGGGTCATAGCATAAACATCCAAGCTTTGAACGACCAGAACTGCTCAGGAACTTGTTCCTTAACCCCGCTAACAGACTTGCCGGAGTATCCTTTTGATCATTCAAGATCATACTGGCGTGAATCTCGCCTTAGCAAAGGTCACAGATTTCGCAAAATTCCTCGTAATGACTTTCTTGGCACTCCAGTACCAGATTGGAACCCACAAGAAGCCAAATGGAGACGACGAATTAGACTCTCAGAAGATCCTTGGATTGAGGATCACAAAATCTCCAACGCATGCATTCTTCCTGCATCTGCTATGCTTGTCATGGCTATAGAGGCAGCGAAGATAATGGCTAAGTTGAGATCTAAAAAACCCATTTCAGGATTCATTATCCAAAACGTCGTCGTGTCACGAGCACTCCCCGTTCCTTCCGATTCAGATGGAGTCGAAATGGAATTTTACCTTCGCCCATGCGGACTTGCTTCTGACAGAGAAATAACATGGTCAGATTTCCGGATTTATACTCCTGAGAATAACGATTGGGTCGAAGTATGTCGAGGAAAAGTCCGAGTAACCCATGGAGAGCTTGGAAATGAGATCGATAATGGGATAGAGCAATCTTTAGATGATGAATATCATCGAACAGAGCTCTCGCGTATTCGCGCCTCCAGCTGCCAGAAAGTGGATATGGAAAACTTCTACCCGGTACTGAAAGAAAACGGAATTAATTTTGGATCCGCTCATCAGACTATCAGAAGCGGTGCATACGGTCAGGATAAAGAATGTATTGCTGAAATTGCGCTCGATAGTTGGATACCCAAAAAAAGAGAACTCCAACAAACAAATTTCACTATCCATCCTACCTCACTCGACGGAATGTTTCAATTAGGTCTGTTAGCTTTGGTGGGAGAGACGAGAAAGATAAATCCAAGTGTCATAGTTGGGCTTCGCAGATTATGGATCGCAGAAGGGAAGATTAATATTCCCGGTTCATCGATAATGTCTGCGTACGCAAAGTCTGCGATGAATGGTTCCACAACCACTCTAATGGATGCAGTTGCTTTTGATAACGAAGCATCTAATCCTATATTAATCATCGATGGACTCGAAGGAAAATTCTTAGCGCAGCCGGACAAGCCATGTGATACAGAGAATCGTCATATCTCCTGGAATTTTGATTACAGACCGGATATCGATCTCCTTTCCAAGAAAGAACTGATTCAATATGTTTCCACTTCATACGATATTCAGCCTGCTCCGTTTGAATTGGATCATGACGTCAAGCTATTGCTATATCTCTGCATCCTGAGAACATTGAATCGGCTAACCGACTCTGAAGTTGCGGGGCTGAAGCCACACCATATCAAATATTTCGAATGGATGCAATACGAAAGAACCAAGCTTTGCAGATCAAATATGCGTAACGGCGCGGTCAATGTTAGAGAGCATATCGATGACGACACGTTTTATGAAAAACTTTTGAACCGTCTGAAGCATACCAATGCGCGGGGAAAACTCTACGCGATACTCGCAACAAATCTCTACAATACACTCACGGGAAGGATCGATGTTCTTGAAGTCATGTTCAAAGAACCATTAGTGAAAGAGTATTATAGAGAGCTATACAAATCCACCAATGGCTTATACAAAACTCTCACCTACCTCGACACTCTGGTGCACAAGCATCCGAATATGAAGATATTAGAGATTGGAGCAGGTACAGGAGGAATGACAAATTACCTCCTCGATATTCTTGCACAAAACGGCTCTCGTGATCCTCGTGTTGGTACGCCTCGATTCGTTCACTACACATATACAGATATTTCCGCCAGCTTCTTCGAAGGCGCAACTTCTTTATTCGAGAATTTTCCAGACATGGTGACGTTCAGAGTACTTGATATTGAGAAAGATCCAGTCAAGCAAGGATTTGAAATAGAGAGCTATGATTGTATCATTGCAGATAATGTTCTTCACGCCACTCAAGACCTTGAGATTACGATGAAAAACGTAAGGACGTTGTTAAAACCCGGAGGAAAACTTTTACTTTTCGAATTGACGATTCCAGAGGTTGTTCGAACAAATTTTGCGTTTGGTCTGCTTCCTGGATGGTGGCGCTTTAATGACAAGTATCGGAGTTTTAGTGCTGGAATCTCGGATGATGTATGGGATGGAGTGTTGAAGAGTACTGGGTTCTCGGGTATCGACTTCAACTTCAAAGACTATGATGAAGATGAATGCCATGAGCATAGCGCACTGATTTCCACATCTCGTGGCGATTTCTCAAACACAACACCGTTCCCTCCCACGATAGTTATACTCGATCCGAAATCCGATCTCCAGAGCAAAACTTACGAGTTTCTGCGTGATCGATTGCGATTTTCAGGAACCACGGATATTGTTTCTGCAACCCTCAATGAAGCCATTACTCTCAAAGAAAAGCAGCCTTTCATTATTGTACTTTTGGAACTCGACAAACCTTTTTTTCACAAGATAACCGAGCCCGAGTTCGAGAATCTCAAAGCAATGTTCTTGACTTTTGAGAATATTCTATGGACTTGTAAAGGCGGAGGAGATAGACCCAACATGCCAGAGTATGCGCTTGTTCAAGGTGCTTTCCGCGCACTACGAATGGAAAACGTAAGACTCAAATTTATCTCCCTCTCATTCGAGACTTCCTCGATCAACGCCACGCATCTCGCGAATAGGGTTTTCGACGTCTACAGAGAGATTTCCACTAAGAGCATTAAAGACTGCGAGCAGGAATATGTAGAACGCAATGGTATGATTTGTATCGATAGAGTAGTCGATGCAGACTACATGAATCAGAAGCTTTCTGCGACGACAGACGAAACATTACGCCGCGACTGTGAATTTTCTAGCGCTCCTCCAGTAGCTCTTAGTATCAGAACTCCTGGACTACTGGACACCCTTGAGTTCATCAAGGACGACACTCCCGATAGCGATCTAGCAGCCGATGAAATCGAGATCAAAGTTGAAGCCAGCGGTGTTAATTTCCGAGACTGTCTCATTGCACTGGGACGAATACCCAGCACGAGTTTTGGATTCGAGTGCTCGGGTCGCATTTCTCGCACTGGATCTCACGCGACTAAATTACAGATAGGCGATAGGGTGTGCGCAAGCACAAGTGGAACGTATCAAACCTATGCTCGTTGCAAGACAAGTAATATCATTCCTATCCCCGAGAACATGTCTTTTGTTGAAGCGGCCGCGATGCCGGTGGTATTTACGACGGCGTACTATGCTCTTGTGCACGTAGCCCAATTGCAGAAGAATGATTCGGTTTTGATACATTCTGCAGCGGGTGGAACAGGGCAAGCTGCTATTCAGGTAGCGAAACTCCTGGGCGCTGAGATTTTTGTGACTGTGGGATCGAAGTCTAAGAAGGATTTGCTTATTAGTCTGTATCAGATTCCGGCAGATCATATTTTCTATAGTCGCAATTCTCTATTTGGCAAGGGCATCAAAAGAATGACTGGTGATCACGGCGGTGTTGATGTTATCTTGAATTCACTCAGCGGTGACCTTCTAGTGGATACGTGGCAATGCATAGCGCCATTCGGACGATTTCTCGAAATAGGCAAGAAAGATATTTTAGCGAATGGAAATCTACCCATGCTTCCATTCTCTCGAAATGCATCTTTTCATGCCATTGATTTGAACGAGGCTCAGAAGTATCGACCTGGACTGCTCATGGATCTTCAAAAAAGTATAACCAGTTTGCTTTTCGACAATAAAATACGACCACCGCAACCTATCCACGTGTATGGAATCGGAGAGATTGAAAAAGCATTCAGGTATCTACAGAGCGGGAAGAACTCCGGTAAAACAATCGTTCAAATCCAAGAACATGATATAATCAAGGTAAGTCTAAACACTCCCTCACAAATGGATTTATCTCACCAGATTAGACGTCTCTCAAAAGACCACATCCATGGACGTTTCCAGAAAACGCAACCTACGTTATCGCTGGAGGACTTGGTGGCATCGGACGAAGTACTGCACAATGGATGGCGGATCGCGGAGCCAAAAATCTAGTCTTGCTCTCGCGATCTGGACCCACGTCAGAAGAGGCATCGCAATGCATTGCCAAATTACAGGCTCAAGGGGTACGAGTAGAAATACCTCGATGCGATATCGCTGATTTCGCATCCCTCGAGTTAGTTCTCAATTATATACATAGCACAATGCCGCCTATTAAAGGATGTATCCAATCCGCCATGGTGTTACGAGTAAGTCTTGATTTCGTATCTATTATCCCAATATGCTAATAAAAGTACAGAGTAGTGTATTTGAGAACATGACATACTCAGACTGGCGAGGCGCAAGCGACTGCAAGGTGTCCGGGACCTGGAATTTGCACACTCTCCTCCCAAAAGACTTGGATCATTTTATCGTGTACTCTTCCATCTCAGGTGCTATTGGTGGAACAGCATCTGTAAACTATAGCGCCGCTTGTGCCTATCAAGATGCATTAGTACACTACCGCAATAAGATTGGCGAGAAAGCTACGACTTTTAACCTCGGAGTCATGATAGACGATGGCATCTTGAGAGATAACACAGCGGTGAGAACTGCGTTACTTGGTACTGGATACCTAGTTGGTATAAAGCAAAAAGAGATGTTTGCCTTACTTGAACATCACTGTGATACGTTCCTGGATATACCGACGACTCCACTCAAGTCTCAGATTCTTGTTGGTATCGACACCCCCTCGTCGATAAAGGCACGGGGTACTGATGTGCCCACCATGATGACACTTCCGAAGTTCAGAGGAACATGGAATATCAATGAGAAAGGCAGAACAGATTTGAAAGAAGGGGTGGTTACTGACGTGGCCAGTCAATTACATAGCGTGACTTCACAAGCAGAAGCAGCCAGCATTATTGCCAATGCATTGATGGAAAGGTTGAGCAATGCGCTAGCCGTCCCTCTTGAGAATTTGGATTCCTCGCGCCCTATGCATATCTATGGGGTCGACTCGCTAATCGCTGTTGAGTTAAGAAATTGGTTTAACCAGAAGCTAGACGCCGAGGTTGCAGTATTTGATATCTTAGGAGAGATAACATTCCAGGACATAGGTATCCTAGTTGCAAGTAAAAGTAAGCTAGTAGAGGCACTCTTGGCAGGGACTTGAAAGTGGGAGCTGTTGAGTTAATGTATGAACGTAGGTGAATAACCTTAAGTCGTTAGGCTACTGTAGTACACTGAGCTAAAGAGCCACCCTCAAGCATATAAGGATTGGCTCTTCCTGTACATAGCTAGCTCTCTAGACAGAATACAATATTGACAATTAGGACCTACCATCGAAGGTGCTACGTCATGTGTACTCTTCCCAAATCAACAGTCAAGAAATTGATTTAATCAAAAACCAAAAACTCAGCACCAAAATCCCAACATATGAGTTCTCGGGGAAATGACATTCCAGGATATTGATATCCTGTCCTAGTTGCAAGTAAAGGTAAGCTGGTAGAGGCAATTTTAGCCGAGACTCAAAAATGTGAATAATCCAGAAGATTCCTCTTCTTTCCTCTCACATCTCACATCTCACCCCCAATCATATTATATTTCCGAGACCCTTAAATCTTGCAAGACTCAGAGTTTTCATACACTTAATCAATGAAAAGTTCCTTTTCCAAACATTCAAATACCACCCTTCATACAACACCTACATCTAAGATATCAAAGCACACACACGAATTATCAATCTCTTTAAACTTTCATTCCAATATCTCATCTCCAATCGATCAAGCAAGCCACTAGTACTCTACTAGTACTCTACAACTAACTCCCACCACCTCATCCATTCCCGACCTATCATCCACCCTGCTTTGCTACACTAAATAAGGATACTAACTACAGTATGAAAAAGGTAATAAATAGAAGAAGAGAAGAAGAGCATTCAACCATGCATCTACATCCACACATTAAAAAGAAATACCCTCAGCCTCGCCAGTAGACAGATAGATAGATGCACATCTGAGACGAACTCAAGAACCAAGATTCCAAAAAAGAAGAAGTTAAAAATTCAAGCGCAGGAAGATAAGACTAGACGAACACAATATCAGACCTATTTCATCTCATCCATCTTACTTCTCCCCAAAACTCCTAGTCATCCCTATTCGAAACCCAATCCCATCCCATCCAATCCAAACAATCCCGTTCGAGCAATAACCATCCATGAACTTTTTTGTTTGTTGCCTCCCAACCAAGCCGGCCTAATAATATCAATGCCAATGCCAGTACTAATTCCAACGCCTATAAATTAATATGTACCTGAGCAAACCCAAATCTTCCATGCGAATTCGTCACACATATCTGTACATATGTAATAGCACCCCATTATCGTTTCGTTCCAGTATATCTTCTGTAGCATGGGCTTCTGCATACACTCGCCACCCAATCAGGTCCGTTACAACCAGACCGTTATTAAAGATCTTGATTTGGTGATAAATTTTATCACGCTTGGGGAGATTTGACACCAGCTCCATTTCTACTTTCCTCACTCGTGCGGCCCAGCCCACCAAATTTCCTCTTTTTCACCGAGCCAGCCCCAGGAGTCTCAGCCTCCCCCTCAACATCCGTAATTCCCTCCTTCTCCTTCGGAATCCTTTCTCTTTCTCTCTCCAACCACTTCTCCTTCAAAACGTTATAAATCATCACAAACTGCGCAACTCTATGCACCATCAACATTCTCTGATCCCTCAGTCTCTTTACTGTTTCGTAGACCGGATCTTTATCTTTCGACAATCCATCCAGATGACCCATGTCTAATTCCCTCAGAAGATGATCTAGCGCGATGAATGTGCCAGTACGACCAACGCCTGCCGAACAGTGAATTATGCGAGGCGTGGTTGAATGATTGTTGGCTGCGCGTGAGACATCGAGGAGGGAGAGGAGGGCATGTATATCGGCCGGTGATTGAGGGATGTCGTTATCGGGCCAAGATTCGAAGAGGAAATGGTGGATTGTACGTTCTTCGACTTCAGCTTCCGCTTCTGCTTCCGCTTCTGCTTCCGCTTCTTCCTCTTGTAATTCCTCCGTTGTATTCTCTGATTCCTTTTCTGTCCCAGGGTGATCCTCTGCTATTGTTTCAGTCGTCTCGACCGTTCCATTCCCAACACTCGCACTGCTTTTTGTGCTCACATTACTCGCCGCTCTCTTTACCCTCCTCACTTTCAATGTCCTCCGAACAGTTCCCCCCTGTTCTTCCTTTCCCACACATCTAACCTCCCAGTCTTCGATCGTCTTAACCTCGTCCACATCCTCCGCGTAATAAACACCACATTTTTCCTTTCCCTCTTCAACCGGTCTCGTCAGCATAACCACCACTTCTGCATTCTCCTGCCAACACATTTCCCAAAACAATCCCCCATCATATCCATTATCTCTTGGTCCTTGCGTCGCAATATAATTTTCCTGCCCCTCTCCACTTCCATTTGCAGTGCGAAGTGCGATGGGCGATGCATTTATATAGCCAAATTGTAGCGAATGGAGATTAATTCGATGATGTTCCCATGGATAGACATCGCTATATCTATTGCGCGATGCTACGACAGGGTGATGTATCAATGTATTTGGTATAGTTCTGAGCGTTTGTTCATGATTTTTCAGAGCTATGAATTTGCTCATCAATACATTCGATGAATAGTTGAGGAAATGTGGAATCGCATTTTTCTGTTTCTGCGATGCGAAATCTGTTTTGACTGAGAGACTTGTAATCATGGGGGACATGAAGGATTGTCGTTTGGAAGGAGATAGTTTCGCAGACGAGGTTGAGACGGATAGTGATGGTTTATCTGAAGTACTTGGTCTTCTCTCAAATATTGAGTTTGGGGGTTGTTTCGGTAATTCGGTAACTCGCGATTGTGGTTGTGATTGTGATCTCTCTAGTGAAGACGAGAGTTCATCACCGCTACCACTATTACTAAGACTGCCACTGCCACTGCCACTACCACCACCAGCCTCAGCACCATCGACGTCGTTATTGTCGATCGTATTCATGTTGTCGTTTTGTCGATGGTGATTTCGATGGAGATGTACCGGTGAATGTTGACGAATGCAAATTCGAATTCGTTGAGAAAGAGGAACTTTATCTGTTACCACTCTAGGTGTATGATTTGAATGTCGCAAGATACCCATAACAGAAATGCCCCTCAAGGAATTCTATTATCTGGTATGACGTATAATATATTTTTGGAAAAGAGGCGTGAGTTTAATTCCTATTTCGTTGGATGATATTGCTTCAAGATCCGAGCGAGTCTGAGAGCAGATGCAATAAGGTTGAGAGGTCCAAAATTAGATATTATAAGATCTTCATTAAATATAAGCAATGGAATGTCTGCCAATAAGAAAGGAAATGGTAGTAACGATAGGAAGTATGTAGAAGGAACTAGCAGTATGATAGAATAGTACTACTAAAAATTATAACAAGAGAGAGAAGTAGAGTAAAGAGAAGAGAAGAGAAGTCAAAGTATATATTCAAGTGAAGTGTATGAGATTCCTTTGACCAACCAATCGACTAAAAATGAGACCTTTGGAAATATCAAAATGGGAAGATAACCTAGGTAAAAAGTGCCCACCTAGGTATAATCAAGATATTAATATAGAATTACAAAAGGAGCTATAAATCATCTTTATCATACAAAGTCATATAATATAAACCTTCGACCTCACAGTATTCGGTTGTTTAGAAGTGAGAGAAAGTACCGATACACACATCGTAGATATTAAGTGGTGGAGATTGACAAACATATGAGGTGCCGACCGGTGAGACTACTTTCATACTATAACTCCGTTTCAGCTGGGAATGGGATCATTAGACTTAAAAACTAGTTTGTTGCTTGTTGCTTGAAATTTGGACTGTCAACTACGTAGTATCTATCTAATCCAAGATTGTATGTATTCCATCTCGCTCGAATCGTGGCTCACTTCATCGAAGGATTGATGCTCTCCTATTCGACTTCATTGACATATTCTGCATACCTAACCTATATCACTAGGTATGTATCGCTACTTTCTAGATCGTTTCAGATCCTTCCATTGCTTGTACCTCTCCAAAGCAATAGATAAGCTTTTTTGCTGCCTGTAATAAGCTATTGAAGATCCTTAGGATCTCATTAACCCTTCAAAGCTTCAACAAATAAATCTACCTAGGTGTTTTCAAGTATTCCAAGCAATCTCAAAAGCTAATCGTCACTTCAGGTCTCAATGTTAGAGACCATAAACGCTACCAACTATTTCAACATTCCAGGTTTAATGCTCATACCTATTCCATACTTCCTATTCGTACCTAGATACATATCTCTAAAAACTTCTTACTCCTTACAAAACCCTCCTCTTCCTCTTCCTCTTCCTCATTCCCAAAATTTCCCATCCACCATCCCCTGTACAAACCCCTCCGGAGTCCATGGGGAGTGAAAAATTTCACCCCTAGCGCCCCATCTCGCCCATTCAGCCCCATCCTCGGAAATCAGTTTTTTGAATCCGTGATATATTCCCTATCCTCTTATGATTAATCCCTACCCAGGTACTTACTTACCAGGTCCCCAGCTCACATAAATAGAGTTTCCCAATCTCCAAAAACGTCCGAGCAATATCCGTTTTGCTTCCAAGAGTGCTCGGTAGCTAAGCGATGTCTAACGATTTTGTACTTTGCTCCGAGGTGTTAATAAAGTACCGGGAATTCCTGTGATTGCCATCAAATTGAAAGAATGGAGTGTTGTTATCGGAAGTATTTGAAGTACCGATAAAATCGGCATCAAGCCAAAAGATAGCCTAAAAATGAGATCATTCGAGACCTTAGGATACGTGCGTCGTAACCTCAAATCAAGATTTCATCATTGTTGAGATATCAAAAATACTAGGAATGCTGGCAGGAAATCCAAGATTACCTTCGTCACCGTTTGAGGTCAATTAAGATACTATGTAAGTGGATTTAATAATATGAATGTATTCCATTGTAACTTCGGAGTTAACCTATACTTGTGCTGTACTCGAATACGCCGAGGTAAAATAACCTCATGTGTAGTCCGGCATCGACTGGTATTGAACCAAGCTTCCACCCAATGCCATCGAACCCATCGAACCCACCGAATCCAATTCAAACGCCACGCTATGCATACAAAGTAACAAATACAGTATCTTCTTCCTCCTAAAGTTCCCCTTGTTACCCAGCTTATACCATAAGCAATCCCCCCATATTCTTCTCTCTCGTCCCTTCACTACTATCCCTCCCACTTTTGCTTTTACTTGTACGCATGTAGGGTTGAGGTATCAGTATAGCTTTAGTCGGAGTATATCTCGCTTCCATTTTTTGCTTAGTATCTTCGTCCCCATCTGAGCCTTCTGAGGCAGTGATTTCTTTGTTATCATGATTTTCGTTATTTGTAAACTGCGTGTCTACGTCTGATAAATTAGAAGATGACGAAGATCTTGATATAACGTGGTCTGTGTCATCAGTCTCTGTGAGAGGTATAATCTTTGTTGAGTTTGAGATCGCCTCACGAGATATGAAAGGAGTGGTTTCATCTTGGGAGCTGCATGCCGATTTTTCTATACCAGTAGCTTGCAGCGATGTATCGATAACGGGGTCTAGGGCTGATAGATGAACAGCAGGTTCTATCTGATCATAAAAGAGCATAAATACCCCTCCTTGCGCCAGGACATTATCTTCACTGACTTTCATGACATGATCATCACTTAAACGCCACCATTGATCTTGTTTGCTAGCATTCTCACCAGTTTTGGTTTCCGAAACTGGATGTCTTCGGTAGCAAATATAGTGACCATTATCATGCCTTCCAGAATGCGTAACAACTGCCCGTAATTCATACACTGGTCCATGTATCCGAGATTTCTTTTGTATTCCTGCAACCATAGAGTCATATGGGGCTAAGAGCCATTCTTCGCTATCATCTTCATCATCATTGTGTCCGGCACTACCTAGACAGTACGGGCCAAGATCGAGATGTTTGGGAAAGCGAATAGCGGCTGTCTTCTTACTCAGCTCTCCATCAGGCCCATAAGTGCTTCGATTAAGATGAAGGGCTAAAGATTTTGGAGGCCGAGCAATTATATCTTGTTTTGATTTGGTAACTGATACCCAGTTTTCTATAGGTATTTTGCACTTGTCCTTAAGTGTCTTTTCAGCAAAATCATTATTTTCTAGTGCTTCTGTGACAGCCCGTAGTCGTTCCGATGTATTTATGCGAATTCGATTATCTTCCGGTTCGGCCTCGAGTCGCACCATCAAAGTAGAAAGTAAATGCTGACTTTTCTGCAATGTGCATCTCTCACAGTACACACCATTGACAAATTCTAGCTTTGTACCTTCGTGAAGCAATTGAGAGAGGTCATATTCCCAGCCTTCCCCAACAATCAAAGGCTGACAAAGAGAAGGCGTTGTTTTCAAGCCTTCGGAGTAACCACATTTGGTGCACACAACCCTAGTAGCGGTAAGTCCAGTCAAAGGATTCGGGAATAAAGCTTGAGTGTGTGATGGTTGCTGACTCGAAATTTTCAGAATATTGAGCTGCTCCAATCCCGATACCCCGCCCAACTTTGTTATTGTTCCATACTCTTTGTCTATTGCGCCAAGAAGACGAGAAAAGTATTCTTGCGCATCTTGTTGTTGCCAACTACTCATGTTTTTCAATGCTGCCGGTGTCCAAATCCTCCTCCCATTATTCGATTTGTCCTTTAGAGTAGCAATCAACTCCTTCAAAGCATTGGCCATTTTGATATCTTCGGATTTCGAACCCTCCTGTTGTAGAGCTTCATCATTTTGGAAACTTTCTAGGAAGTCTGGCAGTGAGTCTAATGATGCTAGTCCTTGTAAAATGCTATTTTGGTAGCAGGAATTATCCCAATTTCCTAATCCTGCAGGTGTTTCATCGTCTCCCACAACTCCCAAGCCACCGATGAGAGGAAGAGTTGACAGTCTTCTCCTCCCGGCACTTGCGACAGAATCTATAATCCCACCAGGAGTGTCTAGGCCAAATAGACGGCGTATCATCTCACTTTTTTGCGCATATGTTCGCGGGTATGCCATTGTGTTGGGATTTCGTATTGGCAGAGGATTTGAATAATGGTCGGCGTAATCGAGTAATGCAGAAGGCGTCAGGTAAACTAGAGCGTTCCAAGCTAATTGTGAGGGAGGTAGGAGGTCATAATCGAGATTGATGAGCCCTTGATAGACTAATGCGATGACAATAGCTGATACCGACAAGATGGTTCCTATCCCAATACGTTCTTTCTGATATAACCCTTCAGTATAATCTTGATGATAATCATCTGCTGTAAACTGATCTCTATCAAAGAGATCATACATTTGCCCGTTTTGAGGATTCATGCTTGGGTGGGTGAATAAAGGTAGGTGGATGGATGGTATGGAATGATTGAGTTTCTGTTGAAAGATTGTAGACGAAGAATGCGAAGGCGAAGGCGAATGCGACAAAGTTCGAATTATCACATTAAGGCGGACGTGAATGATTAAGTACCATTACTAGATAGATATTTAGTTCTGGAGTCAGAAGTCAGAAGCAGTTGTCACGGTATTGTATTTAAAGATGTAAAAAGTTTGTAAAGATTTTGAGAATTATGTTGTTATGCCATAGGAACTCCATATGGTTGGTGGTATGCATACTTAGCAGCCTAGGTATGGTAAACATTTTGAAAGGCTAGGTTTGTACTTAACTAGGTAGTAATAATAGTAATAATAATAATAGTAAGTTCTCCAAATGTGTGCTAAATAAACATGTGAGTGCACCTCGTGTGCCTATGCGGATGAGGTTTAGTGTTAAGTCTGTTAAGTCTGTTAAGTCTTTAGTGGATAGGAAGCGTCGGGATCCCTAGTAGATACTGAGTAATTACCCCACAACGAAATAATTAATATCTGCAGATTCAAAGGTTCAAAGAAAAAGAGAAAGAGAAAGAGAGAGAAACAAGAAACAAGAAACCAAAAAACCAAAACAAAAGAAAAAGTCCTCCAAGAACTATCTTTATTGTTTATCTATCACAATGGGAAAAACCGCACCTCTTAAGAATAAGGCTTGTAAGTGAAACATGGAATCTTCTCTTCTTCTTCTTCTTCAGAACTTAAGTATTAATAAATCTATCAGCTACCTCAGTACGTTCTCGCGCAGCAAAACGTGCATCATCTCCAAGTATCGACACCGATAAGTCTCTCAAAAATGTCAAGGCTCCAGCAGAAACAGTATATAACCCACAAATCCTATCTCCACATCAAGGTGCCGGTGTGTCTAAGAAGAAGAGTGGAAGACAATTGAGTTCAAAGGCAAAGAAGCGACAAAACAAGGGAATGGATCGAGCAGAAGCTGTAATGGATAGAACGTCCACGAAAATCGAGAAGAGCAAATACAGAGGAAGAAATGTTCAAGAAAGAGCAAAGACGTGGGAAGCTTTGAACAAAAAGGCACAGGAAGCTGTTCAAGCAGCAATGGACAAGGAGAACGAGGAGAACGAGGTCTCTGAGGAAGAGGGGGATGTCGACGTTGAGGATGATCAATCGCAAGGAGAAATTGAGATGGATGGTACTTCAGTTGCTCCAGTTGCTCCAATTGCTCCTGCTGTGCTCCAATCAGCTCCATTACCTACACCAGTGGAGGATGAAGAAGAGATACTATGAATTTAAGAGGGAAATCTTATATTTGCATGGCGAACTGGCGTACCAAAGGAAGGGAAAAGGATTTTTCACGTTCAAAATTATGACTTTGATACCAATAAATCATGAAGGGTTGATTTGATAGAAATATGGGACGATCGGACTCCAACCAAGCACTGAGAGTAGAAATTCTGTAGGATGGTAAAACCATATAGCTACAGAGCTCTGAATGATGGAAAGGAAGCAATTCACATATACAGTTTTGCGGTCTATGGAACTTCACAGTATGAGCATACAATCTATGCACTCAAGATGTGACCGCAATGTTAAATTTAAGGCGCAGGTTTCCTTGAGAAGAATATCACCCCATTGTATTTGGCTTCCAAAAACACATAATGCAAACTATATATGAATTAACATTATATTCCGAGAAGGTGACAATATTTCCCTGTCGACTGATCAATATTGATATGAAATTTTACGATAAATAAGATTTTGATAAGTCACTGCACTCCCACCCACCGTTATCTTAGCGCATAATTCTGGTCCTATGAATTCTTTTGCAGGGGTAAGTGCAGCAAGGCAGTCTAAGAATTGCTCTATTTCAGCCTCGTGAAAGTTCCCAAGCTTTATCTACCATAGTACAACGCGATTCAATCTATCAACCTGATTTTCTTAGCATCATTCGTATAGTTCAATCTTAATCATGTCTGGGAAACGTATGACTGCGAATCCAATTAAACCATCACGATACCGACCGGGCAAAGCACATCTTGAAGAAGATGATTCTTCTGATTCTGGAAGCGATGCAGAAGAGACACCGAAAATTGCGCCGCCCCCAAAAGCTTCAACTGCTATTGGAATCTCTAGCAGTTCAATCAAAGGTGACATAAACGAGAGGAGGAAAGTCGCAGCAGCCAAAGAAAATGCGCGAATTCAAGAAGAAAAGGCCTTGAAGGCTGCAGAAGAAGAGGGATTTGTGACGGAAGAAGAAAGTGAAGAAGAGGAAGAAGGTAGTGAGGAGGGAAGTGAAGAAGATAGCGAAGAGGAAGAGAGTAGTGAAGAAGAAGCGCCTAGAAAGGTTATGATGAGGCCGATATTCATCAAGAAGGATAAGAGGAACACTTTACCTGGGGGTTCTAACACCGATACTAAAACGGAAGAGGAATTGGCTGTGGCTGAGGAGGAACGAAGGAAAAAGATGGCAGATGAAATTGTTGAGGAGCAAATCAGAAAAGATATCGCTGCGAGGGAAGCGGGGAAGAAGAACTGGGATGATGAGGAAGAGGAGAATGAGGTGGACGATACAGACGATATTGATCCAGAGGCGGAGCTTGCAGCATGGAAATTGAGAGAACTCAAAAGAATCAAGAGAGATAGGGAGGCAATCGAAGAGAGAGAAAAAGAATTGGAAGAAGTCGAGAGGAGGAGAAATTTGACAGAGGAAGAGAGGAAGAAAGAGGATGATGAATATATTGCGAAGCAGAAGGAGGAGAGGGAAGGAAGAGGGAAAATGGCAACAATGCAGAAGTACTACCATAAGGGTGCCTTCTATTCAGATGCATTAGCTGCGGAAGGTCTAGACAAAAGAGACATCATGGGTTCTAGATATGCCGATGATGTACAAAATCGAGAGCTACTTCCCAAAGCATTGCAAATGAGGGACATGACGAAGTTAGGAAAGAAAGGAGCGACAAAGTACAAAGATTTGAAGTCGGAAGATACGGGGAGATGGGGAAACTTTAATGATAGAGGTCCGAAGAGGGGTGGAGGGGGGATGGGTGGGTCTACGGAGGATGAAAGATTCATGCCAGATAGAGATAGAGGAGGTGCTAGCGGTGCTAATAATGTTCCCGTGGGTGATGAAAATCGTCGAAAGCGTCAAAGATATGATTAGGTAGTTAATAATTTCGAAGAGCTTCTCCGTGTTAATATCTATAGATGGCGCTGGCATTTGACTTGGATATTGAAAGAATCGGACATTCTCAAATTAAGCATCCAGTTCGCATAGTCTTATCAATAATTCTTTCTCATTTCAAATTCGAGATTGAACTTATAGTTGAGATGGTATTCATACACCTAGTAGTTGTGCTCTTCTGGGCAGCCTGGGAGGCTTGGAGTAAATATTCACAATATCAAAGCTTTTTAGAATTATTATTCATACACGCATGCACAGTTGACTAATGAATCTCATTCTCTCATTTCAAAGTGTCCAGCGTCGACGATAGATGTACCTCTTCATATTAATATTATAAGTTCTGCCCATTGTCCCATATTGTACGCGAAAACACGTGCTGGTCATATGATTCTATTGTAGCTAGTATTTATAGGTTTTCTTTATGTAGTTTAGAGAAAGCAATCTGTTTCTATCAACCCATCCTCCCCCCCCCTTATATACAATGTAAACACTACCTAGAGCCTTCTATCCCTCTCTTCCGCCAAAGGCACTACATATACAGTGATATTTCTACAGTATATGCGAAGGCTTACTCTATAACCCTACCACCTTCTACTCTTTTACAATATCTAGCGACAATCTGGTAGACGTTTGCTACTGTGCTCTTCGACATGAGAAAGATACTAGGTACTTCCTTCATCAACTCGCTTGAACCTATCAATTACCAGTACCTCGCAATAACTTGTCACTCAAGAAGATCATCTAGAATCTAGATAATGAATGTCGGTTTCGTAAAGGATACAGATATATTCACTGATTCGCATTGTGCAGTGCAGAAGGACTAGGTACATCTGAGAAGAAATAGGCCGGATGGAAGTGATTGACTGTTAGCGAGACGAAACAAAACGAAACTTCTAAGAATTGAATCGAATTATTGTCTGCGGATTAATGGATACAAAAATGATGTTTAGGAAATGATATGAAGAGATTGAAGTGAACGGGAGTTTTATTTGATATTATTAATTATTGTTAGAAATAAAGATGTGGAAGATTTATTATGGAATTTTATATGGGAGAAAGGTAGTCAGTCCAGTCTGTTTTTTTGTCAGATGTCGAGAACAGTAAATACTAGGTACTGCGGCTGTGTCTGCATCTCCAGTTCTAGGATATTTGAATTTCTTCCATTACAACACGTCCACGACAGCCTTGGAATGCAATGAGGCAACGTACAGAAGCTTGCTCTCGATCGTGGAATATGTATTGAGCATTGTCTTTTGGATGTCACCTTTATCGAGGGTTGAAAGGTTCTATTGGTGGGAATGCATTGTGTCTTCAAGATGAGATGCCAGGTAGATCTCACCGGGCATATCTCCTAAGACATGGTTTCTCAATGTTTTATTACACTTCCTCTATTATTATTTTCCTACTTCTTCTCTACTGACCAACTTTCACTCCAATTTACGATCCTCACCCCGCAAAGACTCAAAACCTTAAGAATCACTTTCCCCACAAACTCCACTCCTGGGGCCCCGAAGTTGGTGCGGTAACTAAATATGCATATAGCCCATGCAAATCTGAAAGTGGAAAAAGAAGGAGCTGCAAGGACTTGCATCGCGAAAACTTTGATGCGCATCAATAGGAAGTCTCCTTTCATGTCTATCAATGCCGTAAGCTTGCGAAATGCGGAGAGATATTGTCGGCATTCGATCGCTTAGGAAATAGCTTCATTTTGGCATGTTTTCTACAATTGCCACGATTGACATCCGATTGCATATATTCGGGTCAATATCTACCTATAGCTACTTATGGGTCGATGTCCTATGTTATTCCGAGATGCATGGGAAAGAATCATACGTGAAGTCTTGGGAAATCGTAATTCCGAGGTATATATAGTACTGGGAACTTCATGCTACTTGACTTATTTTCCATCATTGCTATGAGGTTGCATTCAGTTTCAATCTCAAGCTTCCAAAATGTTATATTCTAGTCTTTCTGTTTTACCGGTGCTTGCTGGCATTGCCAGTGCCATCAACATCACCACATCTGCAAGTGGTGGGAATGCTTCTTCTCCATTAGCATATGGTCTCATGTTTGAGGATATCAACCATTCTGGTGATGGTGGAATCTATGCCGAACTGATTCAAAACCGAGCATTTCAAGGAAACCGAGAATTTGCATCTACTTTGGAGCCATGGACAGCAATTGGAAGTTCAGTCTTGACCTTACAAAATACATCGATACCATTATCATCAGTATTGCCTACATCAGTCAATGTTCGTGCGTCATCCAATGGCACATATGCAAATAGCACAGGGACAATTGGACTCTCCAATCCCGGATGGTGGGGATTCAGTGTCCAACCTCAAAAATATACCGGAAGTTTTTGGGTTCTGGGTGCATACACTGGAAACTTCACGGCAAGCTTGGTCGGTGCAGCTTCTGGAACCGTTTTTGCAAGTGTCGATATAGCATCCAACTCCACCTCTGAAGAATGGACTGAATTCCCATTTACTCTCGAACCTACCACTGCAGCTCCAGATGTCAACAATAACTTCACCATCGAATTTGAAAGTGGACATTTCCTCAACTTCAATCTTATCAGTCTTTTCCCACCAACTTACAATGACAGACCAAATGGTCTTCGACCAGAGCTTGTGCAAGCCATGATAGATTTGAAGCCGAGTTTCTTCAGAATTCCAGGAGGAAATAACATGTACGTTTTCTTTGTTGTCTTTTTTCTTGTAGGCATTACTAATCGTTGTTGAAATTAGTGAGGGAGACCCTTACGGTTACCGATGGGTATGGAATGAGACAATCGGTCCTCTCAAAGATCGTCCAGGAAGACCAGGTATGTATTGAGCAATCTGAGTCCAGTCTACTCACGAATGTATTGACTAACGCTTCAATAGGAAACTGGGGTTACCAAAAGTGAGCATAATAGCTCTTATTACAAACATGTCTTGACCTATACATCTCTTGATACTAATTTGTGACAATCTAGCACTGATGGACTTGGTTTGATTGAGTACATGAACGTAAGCTTTCATTCCCACTCCGAACCCAACAGATATTCAAGCTAACCTCTTCAAGTGGTGCACCGATCTCAATGTCGAGCCAGTCCTAGGAGTCTGGGCCGGTCTTTACCTAAATAACTACGAGACACCAGTATTGGCTGTACCTGAAGCAGAACTCCAACCATATGTTGACGATGTTATGAACGAACTTGAGTTCCTCATGGGCGATACCAGCACAACATACGGAGCTCTTCGTGCTTCCCTCGGTTACCCCGAGCCATGGAAAATCAACATTGTAGAAGTAGGCAATGAAGATAACCTCGGTGGAGGAGAACCCTCATATATCGCCTACCGCTGGCCCATGTTTTTCAACGCCATCCATGCTAAATATCCAGATATCCTAGTCATTTCTTCTACTCAAGATCTTCTCTCTGTTGGTCCTCCTCATACATCAGGAACAGATTTCCATCAATATCTCAGACCAGATGATTTCGCAGTTCAATTCGAACTCTTCGATAACGCAAATCGATCTTACCCCATCTTACTAGGCGAATATGCCGTCATCCAACCAAACGCAAATGGTGTACCCGTCGACTGGGATGCCGCCAAATTAGACTACGGAACCTGGGTTGGTGCAGTCGGTGAAGCCATCTACCTTCTCGGCATGGAAAGAAATGGGGACATCGTCCTCGGAGCCTCATATGCTCCTGGATTCCAAAACATAAATTCTTTCCAATGGACTGTAAGTCATTCTCGATCCCAAAACTACCATTCAAATAAACAACCCATACTAACAATCCTCCCTCATAAAAGCCCGATCTCATAACCTTCAGCGCCGACCCCGCCGAAACCGTCCTCAGCTGTTCCTGGCACCAACTCAAACTCCTCTCCACCAACCGCTTCAACGCCACCGTTCCCTTCAGCGTCTCCAACTCCGGTAACAGCACCTCCCCCTTCGGCCCCGCTTTCTACGTCATCGGTGTCAATGATCCCGGGGAATATGTCTTCAAAGCTGCAATCTACAATACCACCTCTCCGGTTCCGTTCTCGATTGATTTTGAAGGTGTGGATGCTGGTGCGGTGGGGACGCTAACGGTGTTGAATGCGCCGGAGGGGAATGCGATGAATGTTTATGGGGGTGAGGATGTGGTGGTTAAGACGGTGAATAATGTTACGGCGGGGGCGGGGGGGAAGTTTGAGTTTGAGTTGAAGGAGTATGATATTGCCGTTTTTACTACGTAGAGAGAAGAGTCGGAACAGGCAGTTAAAAATGAAGTATTGATTGAAAACAGACAGATTTTGATGTTTTTGTGTGATTGTGTGCTGGTGTTTTGATAGAGATTCGTGGAATTAACTTATCAAGACCGTGATATGGATGTCTGAAGAATATACATACAGATGAATTGACATCTTCATAGCCCAAGGGGAAGCAGTTCAAATTTCCAACGAAAGGTCCCAAGCAATCTTTAAATTTCAAATCAAGCAATGGTAAACGGAGTTTGATCTTTGGAATTGGAGCTATACTATACTGTATATACAGCTTGACAGGACTATGACTTTATACAAAGCGAAAAGCTGGGCTAGGCTGGAGATACTTGGATGTTTATATAACATCAGCTTTTATACTTGGGAATGCTCGCTCCGAGTCACCAATTTGTGGTATGGTGTTTTCATTCTGTGCTAGGAATTTGATAGTGATGGATCAACCGCTCATTTTTCGATCTATAAGACGAAAGAGATGAATCGGAAGAATTCCCTGTTTGGTAGTGCCTGGCAAACATCTTATTGGGACCTTTCTCGTCTTGTACCGTACCTCATTGTCAATAGTGGTTTGTGGATGGGAATTATTCGTATATCTTGGTTGGCATTTGAAATTGGCCTGCTTTTTTTTTTTTTTTTTGGAAAAGGCTAAGAGTACCGAATAGGTCGCATTCATAGTTTTGTAAGTTTCATTTTAACTGAAGACACTAGTCTTAAACCTTTTGAATAATATATGCTGTAGTGCCTATTGTACTGGGATTGTGCACATAGGAACAACACCCTACCTCTAGAAATGAAGATGGCAGGTATGGTGCCACAAACTCAAGCATGTGGAATTCCAGCATAACATTCTAATCTTGGCTTTGTTTGCCATGTCTTCACATTCAGACTGGTGTATGCCGTAGTATGGCCTTTGAAGAGTACCATCAAGGCATGGCAATTATAAATGATTGGGCGAATGAAAGTTTGGGCACGGAGATGAAAGTAGAATCTTGTAGGGAAGAAGCCAAATTGATACTACAAAGTGACTCTTGCTAACCCTTTCCATGGTTTTCAATGCTATTTTGTTCCCGCAGGATCTCGCCCAGTGTGGGGATATACCTCGTCCTGTATGTGTATAGTAGGGTGTGGCTATATTGTAATCATGGTGAATGAAGTAAGTTTTCGAAAGGCAGAGGTCGATTGAAAGATTGTTTTTGTTTTTGGGATGGTGTGGATGAGGACTGGGTTTGGTTCGAGGGTTCGAAGTCTGCTGGCTTGAGTGTGGTCTGTAGTTGAAATGAGGTTTGTGAAGTTAGCAGTGAGCAGTGAGCAGTATGATGATAACAATGTCGCAGATGAAATAGCAATGTGTGCGTATCTCCAAACTTAATGGTCGCATGTAGATTTGCCAATTTTGAGCATGGAGTTCACCCAGACAGACAAGTATGATTGTACAGAGTCATGTAGAAGTTGTGCTCCTATACCTATCGTCTCTGCGATGATCATGATAAATATGAAGATAAATATCTTGTATGGTATCTCATCCAGAGGTTTTATTTATACCTTACCTCCTGTTTTCAAGAGGAAGAAAAAGACAGTTGAGACATTGAAGTTATTCACAAGGCATTCATCCATTCATTCAATCGACACATCCGATGATGTAACACCGTAGTAAGATAAAAACTCAAGATTAAGGGTATTTAAAGCTACACTTCCTATTGGTTCAATCACGATCTTATCGCAGAATCTGCAAATCGCCTGGAAAATCCATTTGTACTACTTCAGACAAAAACATTTTCTTTCATTCACCCAATCAAATCATCCTCAAATTTTCTTATTCCGTGATTTCAATTGAGACATTGACCAAGTGATATCAATAACAATATTTACTCTCGAATACTGGAATTCTCGTCATTAATATTTATCTATCGTCTTTTATCATCAATATCATCGATGCCCTCAAACTACATTCAAATCAAAATATAAAGATATAATTTATAGACATCACGATGTCGTTATTGGCCTTATCAAACGATTTATCCGTACAAGAAGCGTTATCGGGCATCTTTGGAAGTATCAGTTTAGCAACTTGGATCTTTTTGTTGGTTCGTCATACCTCTGTATCCAGTTTTGAATCCCTCATGCCCAACCAGAGTATGGAGGGTTTATGGTCATGAACATTTATATTGATGTGATTCGATCATTCTAGGTACCACAACTTATTTTGAACTATCGGTCTCAGAGTGCCGATGGCGTATCATTGGCTTTCTTGTCAGTTTGGTTTATTGGCGATGTTGCGAATCTTGCTGGTAAGTTAGAAGATGGATTATGAGGAGGGTCGCACGATCTGAATAATCATGCCGTGGCCTTCAAACCATGATATTGATATTGATGGCTCTTGTTCCAACCTACCAACTTGTCTATCAAAGATCTCATTCTTCAATTGTCACGTGCGTACATTAATTCGTCTTCAGGTGCAATTTGGGCAGATCTTGTCCCTACAGTAACTGTTCTAGCCATCTATTTCTGCATTGCGGACTTTGTACTTATCTCACAATGTTTATATTACAACAAAATCAATGCTCAGAAACGCCAAGAAACGGAATCCATTGCCCCAACTGAAGAAGATCCTCTTCTTGCCGGTCGACGAAGTAACAGTAATATTGGACTTCCAGGATCCCATAGAAGACGCTCCTCAGCGATGAGTGGAAGTCAACGTCATGAAGACACCTTGACCAAGATTTTGGAAGAGGATGATTCACCAGATGCAAATGCTTGGGTTAAGAATATTGTTAGCATTTTATTGGTCATTGCTGCTGGGACAGCTGGATGGGCTATTGCATGGAGAAGTGGTGTATGGACGCCTACACCAGAGAATGGAGGCGATTTTCCTAAGACGAACGAAGTCGCTGTTGGCGCAGAGGTACTAGGATACTTTAGTGCAATTTGCTACCTTGGGTGAGTTATTGCATGGGAAAAGAAAGTTGAAGGACGCGGGCTAATCAGATCATCTATCAAGCGCTCGAATTCCTCAAATCTTGAAGAACTACAAGGAAAAGTCTTGTGACGGTATGCGATTTTATTTGGCCCTCCCACAATACCTTAAGCTAATAAAAACAGGACTCGCACTCCTTTTCTTCCTTCTCTCATTGATGGGAAACCTAACATATGGTGCTGGTATTCTCTTCCATTCATTGGAGAAAGAATATCTCATCATTAATACCCCATGGCTCATCGGATCTTTGGGAACGATTGTTGAAGATGCAGTTATCTTCCTTCAATTTAGGATGTATGCACCAAAGCCAACTTCAACAACTGCTGTTGAATAGGCGAGATATATGATGAACGAGTACAAATTGCATTGGGAGGATGTCATATTTAGTATCGAACCTGTACAATAGACCACTACTGAGCAGAGGAAGGGCGTTTTTGAATTGTTATCTTTTCGACATGCATGGAAGAGGAATTGGAAAGGTAGATTGAACTACGGAAGATGAACATTGGATATACTAATGATAATTAAACTTTGAAAATGTTTGATATCTTTTTTTTACCAAGATCGCCCCCTTTCATTATCATTTCATTTTACATCTAATGTTTCTCATCTCGTGTTTCTTCAATGCCAAGCGCTCTTATAGCAATAATAATAATAATAACCCCGCCAAGCCATCCAATCTCTTCAATCAATCCTTTCCGGCAAAGCGTAAAATCCCCCTTGATACTGTACGACCTCAAATCTCAATTAACTTTCTCATACAATTTATCAACCGACCTCACTCACCTCACCATCTATTTTGCCATCGCAATTGCCACTCCTTAAGTGTTTGATCAGTCCATGAATTATCAGTCGATTTAATTCTCGAGTCATTCTTTTATTTACTTTCCCTTTGCATATACACGTAAACAAACAGCAAACGCGCATTCTCTCCGTCTCCACACCCCACAGTCCTTTTAACCTTAACCCACAACCTTAAACTACGATGCGCTCCCTCGCAACTCTTCTTCCACTTGCTGGAGTTCTTTCCACTGCTACTGCAGCAGGTACATTGGGATTTGCTCTTGGTGATAAGAAGACAGATGGTACATGTAAATTCACAGCCGATTACGAAGCGGATTTCGACACGATTTCTAAAGGGAGCACTGCTAGGATCGTGAGAGGATATGCAGCAAGCGATTGCGATACTGCGAAGGAAATCTTGCCGGCTGCGAAGTCGAAGGGCTTCAAGGTTGTATTGGGTATCTGGTATGTTAATTTGATGAGAACTGGATGTTCGGATGTAGGATGCGCAGCTAACATTGTGAATAAGGCCCGATACCGATGAATCCTTCGCCGCGGATAAAGCAGCAGTAGTCAAGTATGCGCCTCAATATAGCGATCAGGTTTATGCCATTACTGTCGGTTCTGAATCTCTCTATCGTGGAAACTTCACTGGTGAACAACTTCTCGAGAAGATTCAGGATGTCAAGAAGGCATTGAATGGAGACTTTAAGGTTGGAACGGCAGATAGTTGGAATAAATATATGGATGGTACAGCCGATGCTGTTATTAAGGGCGGTGCGGATATCTTGTTGTGCAATGCTTTCAGTTATTGGCAGGGACAAGAATTGAAGAATGCAACGCATAGTTTCTTTGATGATATTATGCAAGCTTTTGGTCACATTCAGGATGTTGCTGGATCTGCTACTGATGGACCTGAACTTTGGGTTGGAGAGACTGGTATGATATATATTTCTTTGCATCTACCTTCGAGTTCACAGTATCCGAAGTTGTCTTGGGCATGACGCTTTCAACGCCATGGTCTATTTCCAATCTCATACCTTACCTATATGCTAACATGATTTTTAAATAGGTTGGCCAACAGCAGGTTCGAAATACCAAAACGCCGTCCCAGGCACATCGTCTGCACAAACTTTCTGGAGTGAAGCAATCTGTGGCATAATGGATTGGGGTGTAAATGTTTTCTCCTTCGAGGCATTCGATGAGCCATGGAAGCCAGTATCTACCGGTGCCGACGGATCTGTCGCGGATGAAACACACTGGGGAGTCTGGAATAGTGACCGAAGCAGCAAATACTCCTTGAGCTGTTAGATTCGGAGCTCCGAGATTATCGCCTGGGTCTGCATCAAGAAAGGGGAAAGTTTGTGGATAATATGGGGGATCGTTCGCTCGCACATTAATTTGATATTGAAGTGAGGGAAGAATAGGACTGTAAATTTGCGATTAGATTGTTAGCTTTGGATTTCGAGATACCATTTGTTTTATCTTCTTCCTTCTCCGCTCTTTTGCAATGCCATGCTGGCTTGGCAACGCCTTTTGTGCATCTCTGATCTCATCTACTGCCTTAGGGGAATTTTCTCATGCAAGGGACCAAGATTTATCTCCATGCTTGCGCATATTTTTGAATTTACCATTAAAACTTTTATCATGAATGCCCCTCTCTCGTCCCTCATATTCGTCTAATGGATTATGGTGAAAAATAGAATAATGTGGCTCTGGAACCGAGACCACGCATATGGCGTACTTTTTGCGGGTCGGACCGTTAGCTGTGGTGTTAGTTGGTAATTGTTAGCTGTCTGTAGCTGTCCGTGAAAAGACCCTGAACTAATGGGATAGCTCCACGTTTTACTTGGTCATGATTACCCGGGAGAGATTGTAAGACTTCCGAGGTTGATGGGTGAGATTTATTTGGCTTGAAGATATATTGCTTATTTATATATTTTTTTTTGAATACTATGATATTTGGGTATTATGATTGAATTGATTGAAATATTCTGCCTCCACGGCAGTGACTCCCGGAGGGCCAGCGGAGCGTCTTGCCAATTGATGAATATAGTGATGATTATTATTATGGTTGTCTTCTTCAATGTATTGGCTCGCTCCTTGTGCTCGAACCTAAGAAAACTAAGAAATATTAATCAAAACCCCCCTTTACTGCTGTCAATGCATTCATTCATTATTGATTGATTATTCTGGGAATTTGCAACATACTAAATCTTTTTTGAAGAACTATTTGATATAGGGACTCAGAGTCGTACTTGTAATACCTAGGTAGGTAAGGAAGAGTATCGGATGTTTCGTGTGTGCTGTATGTGTAACTATTCGAGTTGCAATATTCAAGTGAGAACTAGTTGGTAGAGAACTTATATTGAGATTAGGAAGGCTCGTAGGTAGGGAGGTGAGATAAATAAGAATCATCTTAGTTTCACTCATGAGGCTCTGGACTCTCTACGAAAGTACCGGATCCTTCCTTCGTATTGAGGCTTATCTGTACAATACTACCTACCTGGGTAGGTGGTATCACGTCTCTTTCCTATATACTTCTTTCGTTGGCCGTTGGCTGTTAGATGCTCCATTTCCTTTCCCCTGTACGATTCTTCTTGTACTGACTGTATGTACGTACGGTTACTATCAATAAAAGTTGCCAGCAAGACTCTGTCCCATTCTCCTTCTTGAACCAATTCCTGATTATTAATATCCTCATTATCATGGCATTGAGATCATAAGATACTGAATTGAATACTCCTCTTTTGACTACAATACAACTTCATTCTCTTGCTTCTCAACCTTACCTACGACTCGAAGTACACCTTTACTATTTTATATCGTATAATTTGTACTCAGTTCCCCCAGTTCCTCCAATTCCCTGTCAGCCAACCAACCCCAAGGGACCCAGAAGCTTTACTCGCTCCATTCCTTTTTTAATTACCGAACGCGTCGCGACATTTCTACGGTTAATGGTAGAGAATACCTACTACAATGTACTCTATCTGTACGGTAATGGACGCAGTGAAGTAGTGAATTGAAGGTCGAATTTGTATTTACATTCACTCTTATCAACAAACACAAACCAAATACCCAACAACATATAATATAAGAGGTCCGAGTGAAGAAAGGCATCTCACATAATTTAATAATAGGTACTTGATAATTGTTGATTTTCTTTTAAAATCAAAAGGAAGGAAGAGATACAGTGACAGACGAATATAAAATCGTCTGCCCTGTTCTCTAAAACTTTTGGTGAGTTGTTCCTTTTTTAATGGTTTTATTTTCTTATTGTTCCTGTTATCCGCCTGCATCCTCATTTCTCATTCCCTCATTCGGCAAAATACTGGAGATTTGGAATTTCTATTCCTATGACCCTATGAATTTTATTAATCCGCTCATTTTCTTCTTTTCATAGTCAATATTCAATCATTGATTTCAACACCTCCTCGTACGACGACAGCAGAGGCAGGATTCGAACTACAATATCCTGATCCATCGAGATCTCCTGCGTTGTCAACTACTTCAACTGCTGAGGGTGGAGGGTCGTCTCCTATTCTTCCACCTCTACCAGAACCAACAATTCACGGTCATACCATCGATCTTTTTGGAACTCCGCCTTCACGCCCTCCATCAGAACCTCGAACAGACACGAGTGCGTTCTTTACAGCTAGTTGGGGATCTCCGTATCAGCACCCAGTAGGATCTTCGGTTGGAAGTCGTTCACTCTATCGAAGTGCATATAGTGAAGCTTCAGAAGACTCGGAAGATCTGCCAATTCGTCATCTTGAGTTGCACACGCCGTTCTTGCGTCCTCCTCCAGCTTTCACAAGGTCTCAGACAGAACCGGATTTTGTGTCCCACGACGGTCTCATCAGCGCAGCCGTACTAGCCAACCGAGCTCGACGTCCAGCACATCGATTGACCGAAGATTGGATACGTCAACATACAGGAGGCGGATCAACAGAGAGGAACAACTGGCTCAGTGACGATCCTGGAGAAAGTGAGAACTCTTCATTGAGCGGATCAATCTCAGGGGGCGCAGCGAATTCTTCGGCTTTAGAATCCGATCCCAGAACTCCCACTTTACAAAGACATTCACAACCGAGTCACGAACCAAGGTGGGATTTTGGAAGTGGTCATAGAAGAAAGGATACCGGGGAAACTCTGACACAAGCAGATATTGCCTCTTCAGTACGCGACGAATCCTCCAATATGTCCGTCAGAAATGAAAATGGTTTGCAGAGAACTTCAGCAAATCATACACCAGTAGATGAAAAACCTCTTCCTCCTCCACCTTTAATGGCACAATGGGCAGCCAAAGCTCTGCCTAATCCGACGCCATCTCCCACTACCCCGCTAGCGCCACGATTGAAGAAGAAAGTCCCATGGAAGGGCAAAAATATCTTGGTATTACTTCCTTGGGATGAAGATCGCGGCAAGAGGGGAGGGGCACCAAGACCGATGACACAAAAAGATATGGTTGGTATGCTAAAAGATTGGGAGGAATTGGGTTATGATACCAGTGGATTCAACCTTGGCTCTGATGATGGAGGTGAAGGAGGTCCCGGTCAGAGCCGAAATGGTTGGCCACTTGTGGCGGATGTAGATGCTGAGAGAGATCAGAGAAATTTCAGAGTCAGTATTCCTGACAAGAGAGGTAAGATAGAGGTTTTCTTTGTCATTTGTTTTCTCGTAATTGAGATGGAGAGGGTCAGATGAAGTGGGAAAAACCATCCCTTCACACCAATCCGTGGCGTTTCCCCTTCCATTCCTTAATTGCTTATTTGAACTACGCGAGATAATTTTGCGCCAAGTATGAAATAGGGAACATGCATTTTTATATTGTCATTTTCATATCACTTCTAATAATCAGGTACTAATGGATTGGATTAATGTAGAATGGGACGCTTATGTCGAAGAGTTGAAAGAAGCCAAATTACGAGCTCTAGGTGTTTCCTTGGGAGATGATGACCCGATCCCTATAATATCACCAGCGATAGCAAGTTTGAGTCGTCGCACTTCGATGCAATACCCACCATTGCCATTTTCACCTCCCATACCAACTTCGTCGGCAGCGAGTAGCCATATGGCTCATAATTCCAATCTTCCTTTCTCTCCCGCTTTGATGCCCGGCAATGGTTTATCTACAAGTCAAAGTTCCAATCAAGGCTCTATTCCTTCTCCTGCTTCAATGCATGCGCATTTGCATGGAAAACTTGGTGGTATGAGACACAGTTCAGTGTCGTTTGGAAATGGGGATCATCCTTTTGGATCACCTTTTCAATATCCACAACCAACCTCATCGCCAGGTGTTTGGTCTCCACAACAAATGCTATACCAGCATGGACATAGAAGTGGATCTCCTTCGATGCATAATCTGGGCTCGATTAGATCTCCCGCTTCACCTCTTTCTCAGGATGGTTACTTTCCACAAGGCCCTGGTGATGCCATGTCGCGACAAATTTTCATGCAAAACCAATTGCTAGCAGGGGCTCGTGCTCGTGCATCCCCAAGTCTTCAAGAAGTCCGTGAGAGCGAAGATGAACAAACAGTAGAAGTGCCCATTCCAAGCAAGAGTCCATCCAAGACACCAACATTGGAAGCTAAACCAAACATCAAGCATAATGCGAGCGCAAGCTTACAAAGAGAGATTGATGACGCTGAATATCATCTCGAGGAACAGTTTCAAAGACAGCTTGACGGTGATGATTATAGTCCTCACTCCGATCATGGGGAAATGGATAGACAATTTGAGAACAAACCTGTACCTCACGTGAGGAATACTTCAATTGTTGGTGGTGGACTTGGATCTTCTCGATTTACAATAGAAACAACTGAAGAGGGACCAGTCCTTCATCACCCGCAACCTCACAGTCGCGGCCATTCCCTATCTCAACGCCCATTCCAGGATTCTGAGCACGATACTTCAAGTGGTGAATCGAAGACTGCATTGCGCGGTATGAAGGATAATGCGAAATACGACTTGTCTGATGTTGAGACTAATCCTAGCAATATGGGTACACCGACTTTACAAAATCGCGTACCTGCATTTGGTCATGATAGGGATATTTCTATGTCTACCAATCCATGGCTTGATGCTGCATCTACTCAATCGAAGATTAACCAACCTGTTCATCGCGCCAACAAGCAATCTATGTCAACATTGAATGTTGCAGCGCGCCCTTTCAATTTCAATCCTGCCAACTCTTTCCAACCGAATCAATTCTCTTTCACTGGTGGCAACTTTCAGCCAGCGCACACAGCTGTTAATTATGTACCATTTGCTCATCAAGGACCTTTACCTGGTGTACCTGGATTTTCTGGTAACCACACTGTGAAGAATTCATTCGGTAAAATTCATGCCCCAGCGCAAGTATTTTCTCCCAACTTGCCTGGATTTGTACCAGGACACAGCGAATTCAACTTCCAGGGACCAAGCTTCAGACCTGATGCACCAACATTTACCCCAAGCTTTTCAAGCTCTATCACTTCTGCGGGTGAAGCATCTGGAAATGAAGCTCCCCAGAATCCCATCTTTGGCGGCCTCGACTTGAACTCTCTTAGCACTTCGAAACCTTCCAAAAAGTCGAAAGCGATTCCTATTGTTCGTCCTGATAGCAGTCACTCGAAAGAGACTGAAGAGACGATGGAAGGTAAAGATGGTCGCCCGATGCAAAATCCAAATAATATCAAGAGGATGCGCAGAGATAATGATAATAGGGATTCAGTGCCTCTATTCGCTGAGCCAACTGTACCTCTTCAGGAAACTACTCGAGAACAGTCAGATCCAAAAATGTCCAATGTTTCTTCTATTGATGATGATAAGGAAAACTTCGCACCTTCGAATGAAAGTGCAGACGACTTACCTACTGCTAATGTGAACGGGAAGCTACCCAGTGGTGCGGACTTTTCACCATTTGAATTTCAACAGCAAAAGCAAGCAGAAGATTTCAATGCTGCAATTCCATTTACCGCACAAAGATATGAATCTGGTCTTCCTGGATATGGAGTTGACATAGCCGAGTCGGAAGATGATACGGAAGGTGCTGATGAGACTGCACCTAAACAAGACTTACACTCGCAGACAGCATCGAATGCAAGTGGAAGTCAACTTGGTCACAGGAAAGAATCATCATCTCTTTCTGCGACTGCCGAATCTTTCGAAAATCAACCAAAGGAGAACTTTGCATTTACTTTTGGTGGAAGTCAGGCTCCGGTACTTGCGCCAGCTTCTCCGGTTCTTCCAAAGATTGGTGGCCTTGCAAACTCGAGATATGCTAATAGCCCATCACCGCCTCGGGTACCCGATTCAGAATCGCCAACCTTACGACCTCATGAAGTGAATGATTTCCAAAATGCTTTACCAGGACCTCAAAGTCCACCGCAATACGATGTAGACTCCGAATTGGAGGAGGGTGAGATTCGAGAGGATCAAGATCCAACATTCGAGGAGATTGATGCTGTTATGAGACATCTCAATTCAACGGAACGGTCACCAGCCACAGTCTCTAATGGAGATGATACTCCAAGATGGCATGAAACTAGTCCGCGAAGACCTATACAGATTCCTTCGATGTCATCTCCAATTCGTCTTCATCCTAATCTTATGCGCAGCGATGCTCCAAGTCCAAGTCCAGGTCTAAGACGATACGCAGATGATAGTCAATTTGGTGATATGTCTCCTGATAGAGTATACTCTCATATGGGAACCGAAGATGATCCATTTGCGGATCCTCATTCTACTGTTGCATTCGGATCACCCATTCATCGTCTCAATACTGGACATAGTCTTCCGGTTAGCGATTGGGATGATGTTCTCAGTGAGGGTGAGGAAATTAAACTTCATGAAAGAATTGGCTTCTTTGATAATCGTGTTAACGATATCGTTGGTTCGTTGTTGGCTGATAGATTGGATCCAATTGAAAGGATTCTGGAGGGTATTACAGATTCTTTGCATGCGTTACCTTATACCGTCAAAACCGAATCGCATCGCAGAGAACAACGCAGCATGTCTGGTGCACTTAGCGACGCTGATGATGAAGATGACGAAGAACCTGGAAGATCTGCTAGTCCAAGAAGGAACGCAAAGTTAGAGAAAATAAGAATGGTCGTGTTGGAGGCTTTGAATACCCATTCATCGAGACCTCAAACTGCCATTACCCCAACAACTGCATCGATGTTGCCTGATTCGCGTAATGTTCTTCAAGCTCTGGATGAAATGAAGGAACATTTCAATCAATCCTCACGATCAGCCTTCAATTTGGAAGATCTCAGGAAGACTGTTGAAGAAGTTGTTGAAAGGAGAATGCCTGAATCAGTCAAGACTGATGATGTTTCTGCTATTCAACTAGCCGAGGCTGAAGCAAAAATCGCCGCTCTTGAGCAGCAAGCCCACTCTAGGTACATTGAGATGGAAGAGAGTACTCGAGCTAGAATATCCGAGCTGGAGGAAAAGCTTCATCGGGCTGATGATTGGGTTGAAGAAGAAATTAAGAAGCGTAGAGCTGCTGAAGATTCCAAAGCCATGACAGAAAGACTTTTGGCAAGTTCTTTGGAAGAAGAAACTCGATTAAGACAAATTGTCGATGAAAAGAGTTCAAAGGTCGAGATTGAATTTGCCAATCGACGAAAGGCTGAAGATCGTCTGGCTGAAGCTCAACGTCTACTTCGTGTCTCATCCGAGGAGGAAGATCGACTTCGTGACGCCATGTTGGAAAAGGATGCGAAGATGCGACAGATTGCGGAGGATCGTGATTACAAGGTAAGAGGCATTGAAGAGTCAAGAAATAAGACAACCATGCGCATCGCTCTTCTAGAAGCTGCTCAGGAGAACTCTCGCAAGACCGAAGCAGATCTTACTGCCACGATCCACATGGCCGAGTCCGAATTACGAGAATCACGTTCGTTAGCACACAGATGGCAACTGGAAGCCGAAGGAGCCATGGAAGCCGCCAAGAGACACAGCGAGGATGCGGAACAAGCCAATGAAACCAATAGAAACCTCAGGAGAACCATCGAGACTTTAAAGAACCAGATGGAGGAAAGTATCCGAGTCCGCGAATCCATGAGATCGAAATTAATGGATTTGCAGGAGGATATGGCCACAGCCGCCCGAAATATTTCACAAGAAAATTCTCATCGTGCCAAGAAGGAACAGGAATTACTTGCCAGACAGGAAGTCCTTGACGCTAAACTTCATGCCGAAGCTAGGACAAGGGAGCGACTCGAACTAGAAATTGAACGATTGGAAAGTGGCGAGAGACAAGGTATGAGAGCCGTTAATGAGTGTAAGAGGTTGGAAGCTCTTGTTATTGAACTCCGAAATGAAAATCATGCTGCTCATAAAGATGTTATGAGATACAAGAGAGAATTTGAGGAGGCTCGTGAATCCGGCTTGGGTGAAGTTGCACGTACCAGAAAGTACATGCAAGTTGAGGTTGAGACCGCCAATAATGAGGTCAATGTTGTCAGAGAAGAACTTGAGAATCAAATCTCTAGACTTCAAGCTGAGATTGATCTGGTTAAATTGGATGCCGAGACTGCAAAGGAACAACACGATATGCTTCTAGAAGCCGCTCAAACTGCCAAGAAAGACATGTTTGATGACATCACAAGAAAGCATCAAGACCAACTTGAGGATCTACAAGATAAATTGAAGCGACAACTTGAGAACACTATTGTGGATGCTCAAAGATCAGAGCAACATCTTTTGGAGCGATTGAGTTTGAGCACAGCCAAAACAGAACATCTTCAAGATCGTGTTAGTCATTTGGAAGATAAATTGGAGGTTGCTAGGTCTGCTGCACAAGCCGCAGCTTCTCATGCCAAAGCTGCAAGATCTGCAAGTGTAGCTGGATCCTTACCATCGCCATCACTCCAAAAAGTATCTACACGTGGATTGGATGTGCCAGAGAAAATTTCACCACAAGCACTCCGAGAATCTATCATGGTTCTACAAGATCAATTACAAGATCGTGAATTGAAGATTGAAGATCTTGAACAGAAGTTGATGGATGTGGACCCTGAAGCCTCAACAAAGATTAGCAAACGTGATGATGAGATTAGTTGGCTACGAGAACTTCTTTCCGTACGCAAGAGTGATCTCCAGGATATTGTGCAGGCTTTGTCTAAAGGAACATATAATCCAGATAATGTTCGCGATGCCGCTATTCGATTGAGTGCCAATCTTCAGATGGAGGAACAAGAGCGTGAAAGAGCTATGAATGGTGGCTCAGCTATCAATCTTCCTAATATTGCGGCTTCTATTGCAGCTAGTCCACGAGTTGCACAAGTTGCAAATGCCGTAGGACCACTTGCCGCAGCTTGGGGAAATTGGAGAAATAAGAATCAAGCAAAGGACTCAAGTGCTCTTATGAGTGGTGGTAATAGCAATGTTAACTCAAGCGGTAGCTCAACACCATCTAAAGCTGGAAGCTCATCTGGGTTTCTGAATGGATTAATGACACCACCCGCTAGTAATGCCAGACAGTTTCCTAGTACTCCTGGAGCACCTCCACCAGTAATTGTTAGTAGGGAACCAACCACTTTCGCGAGAGATAATACACTAAGTGCTTTCAACGCTACAAGTCAACGATTCGCTGCTAGACAAGGTGGACTTGGTTCAAGAACTTCAACACCCAGACGTGCAGATAAAGTACCAGTTAGAAGAGAAGCACCAGCGACTCCACCGATGATGTCAAGAAGCAGCTATGATACCGATGCTGTAGTGTCGAATCATGATGAGTTGGGTAATGGAAGTAGACGTGGAAGTTCACTTGGGCAACCAAGTTTGGGAATGAGCTTGGGTGAAGAACTTGGGGATTTTGGAAGTGAGGAAGGTTTCTATGATGATGATGAAAGCACAGTGGATGAGATGGCTGGAATCTATAGTGGAGGATTCGGACGTTGATTAGAAAAATTTCCCTTTGTCATTTCTTTTTACTTACAATTTCTATTGCGATTTGAGTTTTGAGAATATTTAAGGGGAGGAGAGGGGAGGGATGGGGCTCAAAAACTTCTTATACCATTACCGCTGATATTTAGAGTGGTTCTTTTACATACATACATATTCTTTAATAGTTCTAGAATGATACCCGGAGCGCGAGTAGGGAGAATGGCAGGAGGGAGGAGGGAGGGGAATATTGGATATTGGATATTAGTTTCCTTTGTTAATGTGGATGAATACTTTAGTAGTAGAATGAACATATATCACGTGTAACTGTGTGTGTACCTAGTAGATGTTGAGAAGTGATTGATTGCTGTGTGGGTATTGTTTATAGGATGGGTAGGTAGGTAGGTAGGTATTGATGTCGGATTCTTTGGGTTCGGCTCGTAACCATCCACACCTTGAGGGATTCATTACAAGAGGGAAAAAAAGCTACTCAGTGAGTCGACGATATCTTATAGGGGTTTCTTCTCTTAGTTTCTCTTTTGGTTTCTTAAGTTCGTGGGATTGAGAATTTGTTATTCTATTGTTTTTATGAATTCGTGCACTTCTTGTTCTTCTGGATACTTTTCACTGGATATTCTGAGAATTCCGCAAGCGAATATCGCTTCGTAACCCACGGTTCATTTCCCATACCAGATGTCTTGGTCAATACCTGTAGTTTTTGATTGTATGTGTGCCAGTATGAAGTTGGTTCTTCGGTGCAACAGACCTATTTATCCACGCGCTAGATCAGGAGTTGGTTGTATATGAGGATTATTTCCTTTGGTGTTTGGGTGGAGACATTGACTATCATTCTCGGTTGTTTTATAGATAGTTTGCAACCTTTCTCTGATTGTGTGGTCTCATGTCAGCAGCAAGTTTCTCAGCAGGTGAAATCTTACATTTGTATTATTTTTTACGGTGTTTTCGGGTACAATCTTAGTAGGGCATAGATATGAAGTTAAATGACTGTTGGTTTGAGAAGGATACAGATGATGTAGTACCCACAATGGTAGATCCTAATTTTCAATATTGTATTCTGTCTAAAGAGCTAGCTATAGATAGAAAGAAGTAATCCTTATATGCTTTGAGGCTAGCCCTCTCGTTTAGTGTACTACAGTAGCCTAATGTCTTAACATCATTCACCTACGTTCATACAATGGCCTAATGTATCTTGATGTTGGAGTGCTTGCGCACTCAGCTGACTGGTATTGATTGACTCTTCAGGTTGCGAGCTCGAGGAAGATGACTGGGTTCTGGATATAAGAAGAAGCGGATCATGATCGTTCTCTTCAAGTATAGGAAGAACCTCTCGCTAACAATCTCGCAGGAGAAGCTTCTAATATAGATCAGACAAACTTTGACCCGTCTGGTGATAAGTAAGATAGCCCTGTAAATACAGATCAAAAGGGCTTATCTAAAAGCGGTACAGCCGAAAAGTCATGATTGGATAGAGGGTGATTTGAATGGGTATTGAATTTGAACCCAGCTCCTTATACGGCACTCTCACTGTAATAACATTGTATTCACTGTATGAACTAGAGTTGTTAGATAATGATTAGTCAATGATGCTGCAGTTTATCCTTAGGCTTTCAACATTCGCAGTACTGTGCACCCGTAAATCATTTCTACGAAGATACTTAAGACTGCTCTTTTTTCTGCAAAACCCCTCTTTCATCATTCACTACCTTTCATCGAGTCGAAAGCCCCACCGAACTTTTCAAGTTTTCAAACATTGACATCACAAACTCCTAACGATGTCACGACGCATAAGTTCTTGTTGTCCCATGGGTGATCCAGGATGCAAAAATCAAACCACAGTTCCACCTACCGGTGAAGAAGCGCGTAGAAATATCATAGAAGTTGGAAAGTTACTACTTCCCAAAAATCCTTCGAAACGTGACCTAAAAGAATTATTAGAAATGATGTGTCCAGATGTGGCACGCAGCGCTAAAATGAAAAAATCTATTCTTAATCAGTTGAAACCAGATAGTAAGCCGGGGAGAATAGGCACCACATGTTGCATCGAACTATAGAACGATCATGAAAGATGACTGTCGGAATTACCTTTCACAGTCGACGGCGTACTATACTGTTACAATGATGGTGAGTATTCTGACCGATTCTGAAATGACATTACTAATATTATCCGTATTCGAAAGATCTCCATTAATTTATTTCCATGATAAAGCAAACTGCTGGAGCTCAAAATTTTACCTCGCCCAAAAAGGCAGTCGGAAATTGTCATTCAAAGGTCCTTTCTATCCCAGAGCTTTTCTTCCACTTAAAGACGTCGATCAAATCTCAAATGAGATTAAGGAAATTCGAAGATTGTTAGGCACCCATCAAAACGAGCCTGGATGGAATCTTCCGAGGATTCATCGATTCCATCTTTTGAATTTTCCAAAAGATATGTTCCTGATCCTAATTCTGGAAGCTCTAATCTCTAATCCAAACCAGAAATCTTAAAGATGATCTTCGCCTACACACTCGTTGCTAAAGGCGGAGCGTTTGTTACTCCGACAGTAGTAACTTCCAATTGGTGTGAATCATACTCTGAAGCAGACTATCAAATTTCTTTCCCAGACTCCCCTTATTATAACGGTTACAGGTCTTTCGAGAGTGGCTCGGATGTGACTCTTCGCAAGAACGTAGGTCCTAGATCAGGCATTCCTGACTCAGCTCCATACGTTGAGCTTACAAGAGTTCTTCGTCCTCTTATAGACGCAACATGTCTACGTACTTGCAAGCAAATACGGGAGCTTGGATTACAAATTTCATATGCAGATAATGCATACAGCTTCAAGGTGAAGGGCAACAGCATGATACTTTATGATAGTCCACCTTCTTTGATATTCGAGGACAGCAACTACCACTAGCCAAGTCCCGATAAACCTATCTTATCCCAAGAGGGTATCCCCGATGGTTCCACGGTCAAAAAATTGTCGGCTAGACAATATAAATCCAAAATCAAACGTGTCATGAATCAGACTGAGAGGGGTGTCCCAATTCTTAAGTTGGAGGGCTAGGCTTATTACGATCCATTCCTCAGATTTCTCTACACGATCGGACCACAAAGTGGAGCTTCGATTCGCACTTTATGATTCACAGGCGCTCCAAATACCCATGTACGGGAAGCCCAAGGGTGCCACTGTCACGGTGTAGATCTGTTGCACAATATACGCATATACATCCCCTTTATCAACAAATTTTGTACAGGCGTAAGAAAACTTGTATTAGATATGGATATGGATGTCTGCACAAATATGGGTAGTTTAGAGAACGTTGTAGGAAGCTTCGATGAAGTCTTAAAACCCTTTTTGGGTGAACTTGAGAAACTTCAAAGAGTTCGCACTCTGGTGATGAGACGGAGAATATCTCCAAAGGACAACTTTGATAGAAGAATCCTTTTTGAAGATATTGATTATTCCAAAGATACGATCAATTCTCTTAGGAGTAGGGTCGAAAATAAAGTATGAGTTGTCGAATTTGAGGAGTGAGGATGTATCGTTGGGGGAGGTTGTGGAAGTTGATATTAGGAGGCAGATTGTTTTAGGGGATTTTGTCGTTGATATAACGAAGCGAGGAGATATAATGTAGTCAGACCATGCGGTTATTGCCAATGATGGCTTCAATATTGATGATACAAACTCAACTATCTTTTAATGTAGCTAGATGTCGTGAAGGTTGTGAGGTTGAATAGTTGCCATGCTGAGTCAGCGAACTGGAGCGTTCAGTAGAGTGCACGGACTGATGGACTCCTCACTTACAAAATACGTATTTAGCATCAATGATTTGATTTCGAAGTTCAATACCTCATCTTATTTATCAAATCTATCATCAATTGATAGATAAAGTTAAAGAATAGATAAATAAAAGTTGAAAGATGTCTGCAGGAATCAAACTCAATATTGGTCCATGAGTCCATTCACTCTATTGCTCTCTCAGCCTTGTACAACGACTAGGTATCAAGATATCGCAATTCATCTCTTGGATTGCGATACCTACTAATTTGGCATCGCGCTCATCATCATGACCTCCATTCTTGGACAAGGCTACCTGCAATGAGATGTATCTTCATTTTCCACAGATGGTCGGTAGGAAATGAAGATGTTCTCTATAAGTACATAACCTCCATAACCTCATTCAATAATTATGAATTCAAAAATGGATGGCACAGAATAGATGAGAAACACCCAGATGGAAATACATTTAATTGTCGTCTACACGAAATGTTTTAATCCATGTCGGACATCTGATATGGCAGGTCGAAAGAGTTATGTACTTGATGGTAGTCCCTTGAGAAGACGAACGTGAAGATGGAAGTCCTGTCGTCTGCATCCTCCGCCATCCTTTATCTTGTGCATCTACGCGAAGTCAAATTGCTGTCGTGAATAATGTCGATCTCAATCTGACCGCACAAAGTCTCGACAGTTATTCACCTTCCACTTGAGCTCAACCATCTCAGGTGATAAATACTCATTTCTGTTTTGGTAGAACAACTTCTATTTTGGGTGTGGCCTAGCAAGTGCTTTCAAACTCTCATTTATCGTCACATTGGGTGGAGAATGTCTCTCAAAACTTGCCCCAACATATCAGTTCTAGATTTGTCTACTCCGCTTAGGATCATGCATATCTTCGCATCAATACTTCCGTTGAGGATATTGCTTCACATGATATTCTCCAAGCTTGAAATGCCTCGGGACTCATTTCTGTTAGTATGAAAATGATTTCCACGATTCATCTGAGCCCCCAAACTTCTACAGATTCCAGTTTACATGGGGTTTCGCGCGTGATTGGTGTATAATTCATTCGTTGTCTATTCATGTTACACGTTTTCTAATTACTGGATAAATGTAAGTGATTATGGGTATCTACTTTGAGAATGGATAGCATAGTCAGTAGTTCTAACCAACACTTTTGCTGGAGAGCTTTGAAGTTCTGATAGCTCCCCGGCTTAGACTTCAATATAATGATTTTATGGGTTGTCGAAGCCGGTTTATTCTTCAAGGTCGAGTGCCATTTGAATTCACGACTTTCATCGGATGAAGCCTTCAGATGTGGTCGAAACTTCCAGGTCATTGTAAATTTGCAAAGGATTCATTGCTAGGAATCCTGAGCATGTCACACCCCGCAAGAATTACAGGCGAAAGATTGACATAGCATTATACTAGAATAAGAACTGAAGGAAGGTACCTTGTGACCTTGTTACTATGATTGTACTTGTAGCCTAATTTACATGTTGTTCAAGTGCGGATAGATGCCGATACGGTAGGAGTCACGTCAAAACCTCGCTCTTGTTCAAAGATGGAAGGTTTATTCAGAGCTCGGGAAAGGCACCTAACCATGATGATATCTCATCTTGGGTCCCTGCAAATAGCCTGACAAAACCATGCCTTCAAAGTTTACTAGCTTGCAAGTAACCAATCACTGCTGGTACTCAGCGCCGTCAACGTATCTCATGTAGAAGTTCATTAAAGGCGGGTTACCTGAAGGTTGAGCCAATTTGGACAATCTGCCCACCCATCCCACCATCCAGCTATCCACAATCAGCAAGTGGTGATAAACATCATCCAGAGTATTTCTGAAAGTTTAATTCATCGGACAATCGCTCACGCTTCCCAGTTGATCTTACACATACAATCATATTATTCGCTATGTTAATCTGCACAACTATGCACGATAGCTAGCATTGGGAAGTTCCTTAACGTGAACTCAATCGGCCGATTATTCGTTTCTTCACTTTGAGCCGTATATGCCATCTAATCCTGGTTTTTGTGCATTTCACATGCTGAAATCTTCAATGAAACATGTGAGTACCGAGGAAAGCCTCCTTGAGGCCCCTCGTTATATGTCCCTTTCAGGAACAAAATTGTGGGGGCTGTTATAGTTCAGGGATTCCCCGCATCCGCAACAGCTAATGCATACCCCCGGTTAAATGCACCAGGAACTCCGCACCTTCACGTCTAGGATTCCTTTCCGTTTGATGCCAAGATTTGGAATTACTGTGCTCGTAGAGCTTGCTCACTGCTAAGGGCTCGGGGAAGTCAGACCATAATATAAAGAAAGAATTATAAAAGGGTTGGGGATTCCACCTTGATCATCTGTTATTGCGCAATCCTAAAAGTATAATCATACAACAATATCATCATTCACCACATAAATCTTCGTTGCAAATCAGAAATCATGAAGTTCTCATACGCTGCTATTGTTCTCGGAGCTGCCTCCGTCGTATCAGCTCAAAGTGCTGCTTGTACAGCAGCTGTAGCCGCTATACCTGCTTGCGGCGTAAGTCATCTCTTTCTTTATCTCAATTATGTTGGCTTCTACAACACCATTCCTTCACTCAAATCTATCTTATGAATACCTTCGCTTGATTCGCTGTGTTGATCCTCAATTCACCATCTAACATTTATCATAGGCTCCTTGCATCACTTCAGCCGCTGCAACATATTGTACGGGCACCAACTACGCCTGTGAATGTGAAGCTGCCACCTTTTCCAAGATCGAGACTGATGCTACCAATTGTGTTATTGCCGCTTGTGGAGTTACCGTCGCACTTCAAGTCTTGAGCGCTGTCAATGCTGTTTGTACCGCCTGTGCTTAAGCTTGCACTTTTATGGCCTATGGGTCATTAAAAGTACTTGCATGGGTTGAGAGAGAAGGGTGATGCTTGATTTCAAGTGGAGCGATGTATGGTTTGGCTCTGGTGGATGGAATGGCAATCAATGACTGGGCCTCATGGGTGGACAATTGTTGTCAGTTGAAAGTGAAATTTGAAGTGTCTGAAAACTAGAAACATCTGAACTCCTGCTGCCGTGAACTTGCCAGAATCATACTTTCTTGAGACAACATAACAATGGAGAGTTCCTGACTCCTGTGTGGCGTATGACACCGCGATAATTGTCTTTGAGCAACACTAGACCCTTTGAGCGTAATAGACTTAACGAAAATAAAGCCCTAATCACTAACAACTCACACATCAGTCCATGACATCATAACCCATAAATCAGAATTCTACTATTGATATAACTCAGCTAATGGTTGCAACGATATGGCTATATTTAGAAGAATTAGCACCAACGAGAAGAGGAAGAAAGCTGGGTAGTGTCTTATACTCACATTGTGTGGGATGTTAACATACTTTCAATTAATCTAACAATGATGTATCTTATCTAATTCCAATCAGTGAAAGGGCTTGAAAGACATTGCTTTGTTAATCAACATCGATGTTGATGTTAATTTAATGAAAATTATTTCATTGAGATGGAAAGAGTTCGTCAAGGGAGGGCGCTAAATCAGAGTTTATACGCTAAAAATTAAGTCTACTCCCGCGCCTGTAACCTTTAAAATAACAACCTCATAACGACTGTCCATCTTTTTCATCATCACATCGCCATCATCGTCGCCATTATTATCACAATTTCCGTCATTTAATCTCTTTACTTTGGATCACGACAGCTTCCAAGCTTGTCACCATGTAATATGTGTCAATTTATCCCGCCAAGCAAATAATGTTCATTGATTGTTCACGATTGGAGTTTAAGCATTCAGAGTTTAATGAGACGACAGCGCGCTGTAAATACAAACTATCTCCATGTACTCGATACCTTCTAGTCATGGAGATGGATACCAATTGTGATTGCTCATGGAGCGATATTTGGTACTATTTCCGGTCGTCATGATTTGATATGCATTTTTCCAATATCATCTCAGCTTCTGCCAATGTTTTCACACTGCATTTTATCGTGCTTTATTCAGATCAATCATCGTGCATATTTTTCTCTACCGGAAATCTTCAATGGAGTTGCAAATCAATTGCGACATTAATAGTCTTTCCGTCCCAATCAGAATTTACCCAATAAGTAAGCTTTCGGTATAGTTTTGTTGCGGGAACCGTATTTCGCCATTGAGCCACGGAGAATTTGGGAAATTTGCGGGGTATCGTTGTAGTTGACGATAGAGCCCAGATTTGTGAAGATACTTTATCACACGTCTTCACCCAATTTTTGTTCATGAAGTTATTCTTATTTGCTCTCGTAAACTAAAGTTTGAGCCATGTTATATCAATATTTGTTGGTTGTTCCTTTATTGGTTGATAGCTGTATAGCTTTCCCGTTCCTAAACTCCTTTTCGCCTAGACAAGCAACTGGAACCAAATATCTTTTTTCCTTGTGAGAGTGACTCAACTTTATTTTGGAACAGTATTAACCAATGTTGCTAGCGGTGACTCGTACACACGTACACTCTTCTCGATAACTGGTACGAAGCCTTCTGCAGACAATCCGATCGGAAATCCTCCGTTTCCAGGCACTACAACAGATGCGGGTCTCAATTGGATCGATTATTTGGTCACCGCGTATAATACCTCTCTAACACTATCATATAATTTCGCTGTTGGGGGCTCAACAGTGGATGACAATGTCGTTCCTTCCATTACAAATGGTGCTAAATCACTCGTCGAACAAACCGCAATCTTCACTGCTAATCTTGCACCGAAACCTTCATATGCCCCATGGACTTCAGCAAATACACTCTTCGCTGTTTGGTTTGGTATCAATGATATTGATCTCAGTTACACATATTCTAATGAGAGTACACTCTTCACGGAGATCTTCGATACCTATTGGAAGCAGCTTGACATAATGTATTACTATGGAGGTAGAAATTTTGCATTGCTGACAGTCCCACGTAAGTCTCTGTCGCGAGGTTTGATTTGACGATTATGGTTCAAGAACTGACTGGAGTGAATAGCCACCAATAAGACACCCAGAGTTCTAGCATTGAATAGTACTTCACAAGCGGCGTACGCTTCAAGCATTGCAGCGTGGAATACTCTTGTCAAAAATACGGCCACTCAATTCCAATCCGAAAGATCCGGGACTACTGTCAAAGTGATTGATACTTCAGTACGTCAAGGTTCTAAGCTAATTTTTCGTGCATAACTCACACAGCTTCACAGATTCCCTTCAACACTGCCCTAAGTAACCCAACAGCTTATGGTGCCCCAAATGCAGTTTGTTATAACACCAATGGAGTGAGCTGTTTGTGGTGGAACAGTTTTCATCCTGGTCAGGCGGTTCAAAAGTTGGTTGCTGCAGCATTTGCAGGAGCTTACAGTGGTACATTCTTCTGATCATTGATCATCGTTAGAGTTCTTCCTCCTTTTAGTAAACGACATACGAGAAGCGAGATGGTCAAAGTAATGAAACGAAATTTGGTGTACACGTGTTTTCCATGATTCTACTAAATCCTTCATATGATGATGCATATTCATATAAGCGTCTAGACTTAAGTTCGTTTTCTTCTTCCATGGCTCGCAAGACCAGATGATACCCGAAGTACCGAGATGTAAGCCTTTCAGGGGCCAGGTAGCTTAGTAAGCTCGTATCCAAGACTTTCGTAACCATTGGTCGGGTTCCCTATCATCGGATAGTTTGTCATTGTTTCGCATTTACTGGGCCACATGGTAGCAGAATTATCAAGCACGTTGACCCTTGAAGAAAAACGGTAGTGAGAAAGTTTGAAGCTCTTTGCATATGCTATTTTATGTTTTTGATTTGATGTCTCTTCTCGGCTTTGTTAACTTACGTTCAATATCTGTCGCATGAAACTCTTGAATTGAGTCTATACTGATTCTATCTTTGTAACTCTGAGGAACATGAACATACACTTTGTCGGGAAGTCAAATAATCCATGTAGTTTATAATGGTTCCGAGAGAGATCTGATATAATTCTAAATTTCCGCAGCTTTCTCTCGTACTACAAGTTCTTATCTCAACTTGGGGACCTGTACGGCACTGAGCCCATGCAAACTCACACATTTCCACATAAGGATTGTAAGCAGCAGTGTAAATACGGTCTTACGAGCCGCAAAAACGTAGCGAGTAAGTTTATAATCATGACAATGATATGACTAGTTTTATCCGTCAATTGTTGGATTAGCTTGAGTCTACAATGTCGGTCCAATAGTGATTACAGAATATTTGAACCCTTGAATTGTTCGTATGTTCATGAAGTTTGCCCTGCTCGTAGATGTATGATGTGTTCACGTTGGCGCATCTACGTCTTCTTTATATACGCCTCCTGAGGTCAGCATTGTAAGACAAACAGACTAGGTTATAGAGTTTTGTAAATTGTTATATAAAAAGTTCAATACTTCGTCCCACCATTCTCCTTAAACATTTCCAATCTCACTATCCAACGCTCAATATCTACAAAAGCGACATCACTACCTCAGCAATGCATTTCAAAACTCTAGCCTCGACATCCCTCTTCCTTAGCCTCGCTGCCACCGCCGCCCTCCCAACCACTGCAATAATTTCACAAAGTCAACTAAATCTCTGGAACGACTCTGCATGTTCAGTCCCTTACAAAGAAATAACTCTACCCACCGACGGAACATGCACCAACCTTCCTTTACCCGGTGCACAATCAGTTTCTGCAGCCATTACTGTTCCTGGATGCATTTCTACTAGTATGTACATGTGTATTCGATATTTGTATTTGACTCAAGTGCTGATATGGTGGTTGAATAGTTTATGGATTTACTTCTTTCGATTGTGGGGGTGATGATATTGTGGTTAGTAGTCCGATGTGGACGGGGTGTCTGTTTGAGGGGAATCATTGGTTTTTGTCTTTTAGTGTTGGGATTAGTTGTACTTTTGAATGATTGAGAAAGGGGTTCTAGGCACTTGGTAGAGTGTGAGGCTCCCGTGTGCCCTAAATTGCTATTCACGAAATGTATTATTTAGCAGCTTGGACTCATGAATGAAATATTACTATCCAATTGAAATCATACCAAACTTTTCACCTAAACGCATCATTGTCTTATTACTCTCCTGTTTCGAATTACACTGTGTCAACGTTCCGTTCTTAAAAGTACCACCAAGGTTCGGGTTTCGTGTTCTTGCGAAATTGATTGTTCTCATTTTAGCTCTTTTCAAGATGTAACCAACATTTCCCTGGCTGGCAGCAGCATAGAAAGTACTTATGTAGAATACGGAGATTGAAGCTATTGAGCCAGATATACTTGATTTTCCAGCCTCATCGTCGGTGAAGACGAGAACATTTGAGTTGTTGCTATCCGTGCAAATACATCTATCACTTCTTGATAATTATTGAAGCTTTGTTTCCTATATGTGCGTATTCAATATCCACACATATTAATAAGGCCTACAACTATTTACGAGAGTCTCTGGGCATATGTTCATGTTGATACAATGTGGAATTTTGTCTTGAAGACCCCGCTCCTCCACTCAATAGATTGCTGTAGTTTATGTATTATTGGTTCTGAATCTCAAGGAGATGGCTTACCAGATACAAATTAGGACCGGCTCTGATATGTAGCCAGTATCATATGATCTGTACTGATCGGAGCATATACCCGATGTCTCGGTCCCTCTCCTTAGGTAACATAAATGGAAGGGGACAGCTATGATTGATGAATCTTTTAATATAGCAAAGAATCCTGATATTATCGGTCAATTCTTCAAACCAATGAATCCGTAAATCATACAAGTTTTTGGCGCTGATACGTATTTTCTATAATGTGCTACATGATGTTGAACGTTCGAAGACTATTTTTTCCACGATACACTAAGCCTGATCTATATATTACTGTCAATGTACTGTTAGGATCACATCACAGTAGTTAAATGTTCCATGGGTGGAGCGATTTAATTGTGCTATCGTACTGCCAATTCCTGCTCTCGCACTGTTGTTCTTTTCACAGCAAGCAGGCATGTTGCCGTTTTCTCGCCCAATTCCTACTAGCCGAATACAACTTTAATATGGATGGATATCAAGACTCATATTCGATTCTTTAGCATTTATTTCATCAAGCTTTGGCAAGTATGCTTCTGCTCGTCCCTTCATCCTCCCTATGTCCTTCCGCATTCTGTCTTCAATGACCATCGACTGCATTCATGATTTACTTTTAAGGTAATCTTGATGTGCATCCTCTAAGTCTCTCCACCAGCCAGGTCCGATAATAGACTTTATGAACAATGATTCGACCCCCGGAACTTTAAAAGGGGCTCCTGTATCCAGTTCTACACGTCTCGCAAATGCCGGAATTTTTCGAAGTTCGATATTCGAGCTCACGGTGGTGTATAAATTTAGGAGCGCTGCTATGACCGTGATGGTATCTTTCAAAGTCTTGTAAGTTTCCAACAAGTCCCCAACGCATGAATCGAACTGCCTCATCATGATAGATTGGCTAAAAAAATAAGATTGTCATGTTCAACGACTTTAGACCAGTCTTGACATACGATGGTCAATTCCTTCAGATCAGTGAAATGACAAAGAATGATCCCTATGAACCCGTAAAAATTGATGTCATGTCCGGTTTCTGGACCCACTCCTGTAAAATAGCGAGTCGGGACTTCTATGGCTAGGAATTTGACCTTTTTCCAATCTTTCCGTCTTCCGCCATCTAGCCCGTTAATCAGTGATCGGAAGAATCCAATGTAATAGGAGGCAATGTGCATATCTTTGCCACTGAGAAGAAGAGTATCCAGATCGAAATTAAAGAGCACCATTGGCCTTGCGATTCCACATGCAAAGGAATATTTCTTCTCAACGAGCATTCTCAAATCGTAATTCACTGACAATAATGCAGCGATGCTAGGGGTAAGAGACTGTGGTGAATGTATGCCGATTAAATTCTCATCCAGATCTCTTTGCGGTTCTTTCATTTACCAGCTATATCCTCGATCAAGCCCTCCCTGTTCCCAAGGATGTATCACGGCATCAGAATTGATATTTCGAAAAAGCTCCATAGCTCGTGACGAGGGGTCTGTAATCGATTGAGAATCCTCATTAATCTCCTGCCATTGTCGAATAGTCTGCTTTAACTTCTGCTGCCTGACCTTGATTATGCGACCCTCTGTGAGATTTTCAATCTCTTCATCAATCTTGAGCTTCCATATCTTGTGTATGGCCTTGAATCGGTAAGGTGTTTGTTGTTTAGAAGTTTGAGGTAGATACAATATCGAAGTTGCTATGTAATAGAAGTAAATGTAGGTCTAGAGAATCTAACTGAGAGAGAAAGAGAGAGCTTATAACATGCACGAAGAGGAATATACAATACAGCTAGCCAGCTAGTCAGGATGGAAGCCGTATTCATGGGTTATGCTAGTGGCTAGGACCATAAATTTCTATTATAAGCTCCGTTGTTGAGAAGACGTGACGCGTGCGCTTGGGCTACACATATATGATATCACTTCCACTTCGTAGTTAGATCTTAGCTTTAGACAATTCAATCTACATAGTCAATAATACATGCATTCTACTGGCCTGGGTCCTTTATAGTTAACATCCATGTAATTATTCACCGTGTCCTCTGGTACGGCCGATGGTCATCATCTCTCGAGTAATGAGTACGGTATGCTACGTACAGGATGCAAAGCTTACATGTTACTGACTAGATGCCTGAGAAACTCTCCTATTCACCAACGGTCTTTCTCAACCCATTCGTGAAGGCGTGGAGCTCGATCTTTTGCCATTGTTCATCCATACAAAGCCATTCTTCACACATTCGTCTGAGCCTCATTTCTTCCTGGTATCTCGTTGATTAGATGCAAATATTGTGGCTATTAATTATCACCGTGCGTGAAAACTCTCACCAATTCATGCTTAAGACAAGATGCAAATATTGTGGCTATTAATTATCACCGTGCGTGAAAACTCTCACCAATTCATGCTTAAGACAAGTTGCCCCAGATATAAGTAGACGATTACAACTCGCAAGTATCTGCTCCTAAATCTCATATTTTGAATTTATACCGACAATTGGCGCATAGTACAATTTCAACAGTTATCATGGCCAGAGCACAGAAATTCAAATCCTCATACGTGTATAGCATGTTTTCTTCGCTTCGATACGAATAATATCAAACTATTTAGGACCTAATGAGTTAGAAATGAGACAAGAGGCTCCAGAACAAGGCTAGACAACACGTCGGGAAAAAGTCTGCCAATAAATTCCATGAGATGCGTGCCAGATGAGGATGATATGAGACCCCTTGAAAAGATGAAAGAGCATCATCAAATAACCTGGAATCACAAGCAGTATCAGGGGAAATACACAAACCGAACTAGCAGATTTGAAGAAGAAAAAAACTGAAAAAAGGAGATCGCAAGCAAGAAGATATGGAAGTAAGCATAGTATTTTATAGTCATATGTCCAGCCAGTTTAAATTAACGTGATTGCTTGAGAGACGAGCCATTTCGGTCTCGACTTCGGTCTCTCGGCGTACTTAGCCACGAAATGGCCGGGGAAAGTGCCCGATCACATCCAGTCTAACATTTCGTTGTCTAAGACGAGATGTAATAAGAGTCTTATTATCAAACGGTTTGGTAAATGAAAGCTCTTAACATATTTTCAAATATTGTGGTGAGAGCTTGGGTTTAAGGTGTTGATGCGTTGTACTGTAATCTGAGTTAGGAGAGATTTATGTAACGTTTGTCAATAGATATTACTGGGAAGAGAACGTTTCAATCTGCGAATATTCTTTGGAGAAGATCACTAACGTCGAGGATACTATTCATCTAATGCCACCAGACCATGAACCAAGTGACAACATTTCCACATACAATTGCATTAATCACCACAAATAAAGACTTACTGATCAACTACAACATTAAATACGCTAATACCAGATAAATTTCCGCTGCCATGTTAATGCACGTCATTAGTTCCCCTAATCTCCAGCTTTCGGCAAATCTTCCACATTTATATTATTGCCGAGCCTCTAGAATCACCAAAGAAGGATAATGGGGTTTCTAAGCAACTTCCAAGTCTTCTAGTGTGGTGGGGTGCTCTGATAGCATGGAGCTAAGAGCTTAGTAGGAACTTGATCTACAGACTATGAGATAGCTAGATTAGGGGGAGTGGGGTAGTCTGGGATTTTCCTTCTCTTAAGATGGAATGGAACTTGGAAGGAAAACACTCTCTCTAGAATATTGCTAGAACGTTGATATACTGGTACTAACAAAGTCATGTGCTTGAAATAAGAGTTGCATCTTCATAGACTTCTTGGTAAGATACTGGTAAGAAGTTTAGAACTATATAGTCCTTTCTAAATCACCACTAGAATATTGATATAACGATACTAAGAGACTCGAGTGATTCCTTAGGAAGCTCTTGTTTTGACAGCGTTTTGGTATGATAGAAGAAGAGGATCCGATTGTTGAGTCTCACGTATATAAGTGGTGTATTTCCCGATCATTTGAGAGGAGTAAGTGCACTTCGAGTTGTGCGAATTTTAGTATACACATAAATTCTCATATCAAAGAATATTACTTCCATATCTTAACAAAATCAATCACTACATTTCCTACTTCATACAGCACACATCACACACAAAGCTCCATCCAATAAAACTCTTGTTTCCTCAGCGCTCTTCATCGCCAAATACAAGGTCCACTCCACGTCAAAAAAATTAAAAAAAATGGCACCCGCACCCCGTGCCGGCGGCGCCATGGCAGGCGCAGCTCTCGTCAGTGCAGCCGCCCTCTCCTCCTCCTCCAACTCCTGGTCTGACGCCCCTTACTCTCACGGTCCAACAACCCCCATAACCGCCAGCACAGTGACCAGAATCCTGGATCGCTGTTCCCTCACTTCTATTACCAGCGTTTCTGATTCTAATGCTCCCCGGAGGTTGCACTGTTTAGCCGCGCTCTCAGAAGCAGCTATCAATAAACATTACAAAAGGCTGTTTTTTGCGCAACCTTTTACGAAGAACGCAGTCTGGACTATTTTTTTGATTGTTTCTCTTGGAGGATTTGCGCTGATAGCGCTTTTGGTCTTTGTGGGTTCTCGTGTTGAACGACTTTGTGGAGCTAAGAAGAGGGAGGAGGAGATAGCGTTGGCGAGGGCGAGGATCAATAGAAGGAATACATGGGGTAGTTAGGCGGTATAATCTGTGAGGGAGAATTGTTGATGAGATTGTGATCGGCGTTTGGACTAAATTTTCAGATTGAAATTGGATAGGACCAGCGTATATTAGGGGCCCTTCGTTGTATAGTTTTGGATGATCGTTTAGACCATCATTGAATCGTTGTTATGTATAGTGGCGAATACAGATTTTGTAATAATAACAGTTTAACCATTCCATTTTCTTTCCATTTTGATTGACAAATGGACGTTCTCTGGGACATCAAATCCGAAGAGCACTATTCAAAATTATTTGGCTGTGTTATTTGATGGATGGGACTCTCGTGAATATGGAAGATATGCTAGAAGAAGGCTATTTCAAGAGCAGAGCAAACAATAAACTTTCCTGTGGGATGCATTGTCGTACGAAATGCATTGTGTTTAGTGACATAACAATTACATTGTCCTTTATCTCATTCATTTTGTGTGGCTTTTCTGCATTGACGACGCATAGCGTGAGATGAGGGTGAATGAGTTTGAAGCTACCGAAACAATGGTAAAAATGTTTGGATAGCAAATGGGGAGGAGTAGAGTTTGGAGGAAAGAGGCCGTAGTGTTTCGATAGGCTAATAAAGTTCGCAGCTTGCGAACAATGGCCACTCTTTGAACTAACGTAAAAACAACGCTCCAAATCTTTTGGGTTTCACATCCGTTTTGTTGTCAATCTGCAGATCTTGGTAATATGAAGCTACATGTTTTAAGAATACATGTGAGTTGGTAATTCTCTAGCCACTCTGGTGTTATTTGTCATTAATTTAGACAACGAGAGAAATGGTAACGTTTTACGAGTACCCAGGTAGTCGATCGATCTCATCAATTACCTCCAATCTGATCCCTCACTTTTTATACTCCGTTATTAGATGGGAGGTCAATGGAATTTGACTATTCGTCATCACACCTCGTGAAGTATTCTCAGCTGACTTGGAGTAAAAATTGAAGTCTAAGTGTGATACTCGCGCGCAGCTAAGTTCTGACATGAGATTGAAGTCGTTAGTTGGTGTCATCATATGATGACTTTGACGTAACCATTGAAATATACTCCTGCAAATCTTCCAAACTATTGAGGATTGAAAAGGGCCCTCTACAGCCCGGACTGCAGTCCGAATCTAAAAGTAACAAATAGATGATTATCTGCGAAGTCTTGAGTATAATCTAGCTTAGAAATCAAACCAGGTTTGCCATAGAGTTTGGTGTCTCTGAAGGATTCAATCTGGAAGTAAATTAAAGTAGGATATAAGTTCAGGAACATCAGCTTGCGCATGTGAAATCCAAATTGTTAGCAGCTGAATTTTGACTTTGGGATGATAGAGAATCGTGAGTGCTCATTCGTTAGTGGGACTTGCGTCCATTCCGAGCATCAGATGCATGGTACTGAGATAAGCACTGTGCATCAAGTATCCTCGTAAGTACCTAAAAGGATATCCTTGACTTCACTCGCTGTTGCGAATGGAAATTATCCTATAATAAATGAATCAATAAGACGGTGAACAACGTGCACACTACGATTGTGAAAATGTTTAATCTTCAAGTAATCAAAAATAAAAATCATATAAAAGTGACGTCGAAGCAGGTGGAGAATATTCATGGACTTACTAATCTTGGCCCCGCACTTACCATTGATCGCCTTCTTTAACGGTATCGCCTCATATCGTGCATGCACGTTAACTAATCTTTCAATCGCCTAGCGATCTCGCTGCGGCTCGGATATCTAAATCAAGTTTCGAGTCTGGTAGAATCCACACGGAAGTTTCCGACAAGCTGACATTTACAGTGACGATGCATATCGTTGGAGTAAACACTTTTCAATTGTGGATTGTTCAAATCCGAGATTAAGGGAGTTCTTTATCTCTAGGTGTGGGTTATGTAATTGTATGCAGGGCACTTACCCATGTATGTATGCATGTTATCCAGATTCTCGTAACCGACTGATGCCAAGAATTCGCTGTAAATGCATTGCAGCGATTTGATGCATACGCCGTTCACAACGGAGCTGAGATGCAGCCCGATGAAAGGGGAAGGCACTATCGATGTGAGATATTTTGGGTGGCAATGTATAAGAGAAGGAATATTATAAATACCTCGTGATATTACGAAATTGAACATACCAGATCAACAACACGAGGTCAAGAGCAGCATCAGGATATCAATTTTACGAGACTCCTCTCATATTCAGAAACGAAGCCCAAAAATCAGCCGTCAACATGCAATTCTCAACCATCTTTGCCATCTTCGCCGGCGTCACTATTGTCGCTGCACGTCCAACAATTCCTGCTGCACTTCAAGTTCGCGTGGAGGAATGCAGTTGTTCTGATGCGCAAGGCGCTTATGCTGTCTGCTTGTTGAAGAGTTGTGGCCATGGTTGCACAGATGAAGATGTCGCACCTTGTGTCGCCAGTGTTGGTACGTCACTACTTAGATGATATGAGATGTGTAACAATGCTGACTGTTTGCAGAGGCTGAATGTATCACGGATTGGACTACTTGCCCATTGCCACCTGCATAGAGGCAAATGGAGTTAATCGTGAAGGGATGATGAGATGAAATGAAATTGGATGATATTTATGATTTATGATGGAATGATGATCTGGGACTGCGAAGGATTCTGCGGCAATCCTCTGACACTCTGAGGGCCCGTATTAGAAATGCTTCAGATTGGTACGAGCTTCCTGTCTTCAGCGGTGGAATCTCAGGATTGTTTAATCATATGAAAAGAGAAAGAAAAACATGGGCCAAAACAATTGAGCGGAGAATTACCTGAATAATCATGTGTGTCATTTAAACCAACATCAGATCTATGGCCGAGAAACCAGCTTGACCTTAGTCAACATCAACTAAGCGGTTGGCCTTGAGGCCATTAAAAGCATCCTTAGTAATCTCGAAGACAGACAGCATCGTGCCAACTGTACTATAGAAAAACACACACCAAGAGCAACTTCTTCCCGAACATATGAATCCAGCACGTCATTGCTCAGGTGGCGCACGAGGTCTCCAATCGAAAACTCTTGTAAGGATAATAGTAAAGATGTAACCATTGTATATCAGGCTCGTTTGAGTTCGCTTGTCCTCTACGCTTCGCACAACTCATTAATGAATAGCCTAGATGGACAACTTCACCGTCATCGTGCCCTATTGTGAGAGACCACTGTTGGACCATGTCAAGGTCTATTCTATAATTGGGAGAAAAGTAGCGGTCAAGCAACGATTTTCAGCCTTCTTTCTCAAGAGATTCACGTTCATTGGTGGAAATGCCCTCCTTCTTTGCGTCTTTGCATCTTTGAATGCTTTCGAGGTAGCGTGGAGGAGGGAATCCAGAGTTGATTTAGCTTCATCAGACGAGTAAGATCTCGATATAGAATTTCTACTATAGAGTGGTTAGATATGACTATGATGTTGTTGGATACCTACCCACGGTAAGGTGCACAAGAAGTTAGTTTTCTTTGGGTTCGGAATAGCCGCGGCTCTGTATGAAAGTCTTTTGAATAAGCCTTGCTGAATGATAGAGAGATCTGACACAGATATTGGTAGGTAGCTAATGCAAGATTCTTGAGAGATGTTAAAATCCTCGAGATTGAAAGAAGTGAGAAATGAGATACAGATTGAAAAGATAGTGTGTTATGCAGCTTGACGCCTAGCGGGTGCACATTTTTATTTGACTGAATGGCTGGAAAGAGACAAGATTTGAGCAGAAGGCCATACAACCATCCTCAGACATCAAGAATGAACGCCATTCTGACTTTTAATCTTCAAGAATTCCGATGTGTCGGCAACAGTAGAATTGTTTCTTGTGATGTGGAGCAATTCTTTGGCCGAAAATGTTCCGCGCGAGCGGAATTCTCTGGAAAGAGCCTGAACGCCCTAGTATTACTAGCGTCAAACCCTGAATCATCATCACTTGTCAAAACCTCAAACTTAATTTCTAACTACGAGTACTTAGGTAGCTACCTACAACATTCAAATTTTTTAGATGAGAGCTTCTGAGGCATACATATCAACTGTGTAACTCTTTACCAAGAAGATCGGAAGCTACGAGTGTGCATCCATTTAAAGAGAATGAATGGTTTTGTTTGTGCTACCAATTTTCCTCAATGGCTCCAAGGCTTGTCATGGAGTAACCTACATATGGTATCAGATCGGATCGCCAACCTTAATTCGGAGATCCTTCTTGATTCGCGCTGTACATGCATATCATCTCAACAAATAGTCAGATCACCGGCTCATGGTGCCCCAGGCCCCCGTTTGGATTGGACAATCAAATGAGTGCTTCAGCTTGAATATGTCAGCCGCAGCTTTGTAACACTGCTCACCAGCAACCCAAAATTTACGGTCAAATAATCCTTCAATCTATATGCATGTGGCTTCCTTGTGGTGGACGATTTACTTCGTACTTTCGAGGGAAAAGAATGCAGACGTGATAGAATGAGATGCCAGCGAAATGGTCGATCAGTCATCGCCAGTTGCTTTACGAAATGCCACAGTATCACCATCTCGGAAAAGTAATACGGGCTCCAAATAAATACACCACACACAAGCCAAGATTCGATTTTTAAAGCTCATTTAACTGACTCGGCATGTAAGTACATGATATGCAACAGATAAGCCTTCAAGTAAAGATAGGTGACAGTAGATCTTCAACAGGGGATGAATAACTACATAACCCCCAAAAGGTCATAAAGCGAGGAGGGAACACCAACATTTTCTAAAGTTTCGATCAACGTCTTTGAATGCTCGTTTCCATTCACCACGACAAAACATGTTCAAGCGACCTTTTTACTTTTCTCTCGCGGCAACTTTTGCCTACATAGCATATTTATATGCCGGAACGTCAACACAGAGCGAAGAAAATCACGTCGCTAAAAAGATTGGAGAATGGCGTGGAAAGAATAATACGGTTTTGTTTGTCACAAATAGTGAACATGGATTCGCAAATGTCTTTTTGGCAACTAGTCATGCTTTACTCACGGAATACAATGATCTCGATATCCATTTCGCCACGTTTGACAAACTAAAGGATGACATTACTTCCATCTCTAATTCCGCACTAAATACGGGAAGTGAAAGAACTATTACTTTCCACGAATTGAAAGGGCCATCATTCAAGAAATCTTTGAACGGGGGTGGCTTCAAAATCGATTCAGCAATCAACTCACCTTCACTCGCCGATTTCAACAGATTCTGCAGTAATCTGGAAAAAATGGTGATGCCATGGACAGCTCCTGCCTATCTTGATATCTACAAAGAGATCTCTGATATATTGGATACCGTAGATCCGGTTATTGTGGCTGTAGATCCAGTGTTTGGTCCTGGCGTTGATGCTGTGAGAGCTCAGGGACGTAATCATGTTATTATCTCACCAAATACTCTGAAAGGTAGTTTTGCAAAGTATCAACCTTGGGGAGCTGTACTTTGGAAATATCCAGTGTAAGCGATTCAAACTTTCTGACACAAATTGTACTCACAATTTTTTAGTTTAAGTTCCGCATTTCCATATCCAGTGCCCTGGCACCTCATCCCTTCAAATATATACAGGAACTTGCGTCTCGCATACAGCGTGCTACTCGCTCCAACTACCTCTGCTAAGCGCGCATATCTTAAAGAAAATGGAATAGCAAACCCCTCGGATTTTTTCACCGTCTATCACAAAGACTATCCATGGATATCCCAGAGTTCTCAAAAACTCGAATACCCTCTCGACATCATTCCTGAGAATGTAGTCCAATGCGGACCTATTTTTCTTTCGACAGCAACAGCCGCAGAACAAGATCCAGAATTATCTGAATGGCTTAAAAATTCCCCAACAGTATTGATAAATCTAGGAAGTGTAGTAGACTATGACCTCAATGCCGCAACGGAAATGGCAAAAGCGATCAGAATTCTGCTCGACAATACTACCGTCCAGGTACTATGGAAATTCAACAAACGCCATTCATTCAGCGATGAATTTCTCGATATACTCTCTCCGGATCTCGAATCAGAACGTATAAAGATGTCCAAATGGATAAAAGTCGATCCGGCCGTATTGTTAGAGACAGGAAATATCATCGCTTCAGTTCATCATGGAGGAGCAAATTGTTTCTATGAAGCTATTGGGACTGGAATTCCTCAGGTTGTATTACCCCTGTGGGTCGATCTTTATGATTATGCAGTGAAGGCTGAATACTTGGGTGTGGGGGTTTGGGGTAGTAGGAAGGCCGCTCCTTACGTAAGTGTCATTTTTCAAGTCATTCATGTTCAGCAGTTTCTGACATCAGAGCAGTGGAAAGCGGACGAATTAAGCACTGCATTTTTGCAAGTCGTAGGGGACAGCGAAAAAGCGATTTCAATGCGCAAAAAAGCACGGGAATTAAGTTTACCATACAAGGCAAAACCAGGTCGCATAACCGCGGCTCACGAACTGGCAAGATTAGCACGATCCCCGGGCTCGTCACTATGATTTAGAATCCGAGAGCGGAATCCATGACCAATCATATCGTATACAAATAAGTTATGAATAAGATTTTTTTTAATGAATTTCATCTCCTTCAAATAAGTTGAAATAACCTTGGAAATAACAGTCTAGACACTTCCTAAATATAGTGGCGCAGATCAGCTTGGTTCCTGTCGCTCCCGCCACCTCCGCTTCCCCGCTAAGACATTGCATCGTCATAGACGCTAGGGATATCCCTTGGCAAATAGCTACCTACATAATAAGGATGGAGAGTACCCTTTTGCTTTCTTGTACTCTTAAATAAACATTTAATTTCAAAATTCGATCAATCCAATACAGTGCAATTCATCAATTTAATATCAACAATACCAAAACAATGTATCTCCCAAATGCCCAAAGTATTTTGACCGCAGGTCTCGCTATGACCGGCACCCTCACCAAACGTATGTTTTCCCCTGCCTCTTTATCCCTTGCCACTCCGTCTCCCAAACCCTACTAACCCCCCTCAGCAAAAGAAGTAGCCTCCGGACATGTCCTCGACTACGCGGTCGAAAGCTGTCTCGACAGCGACCACAACCGACGCTGCACGGCCCCCTTCCTCGTGACGGGCGATTCCTGCTACAAAATCGAATGGAGCACCGACGGGGTACTCTCTCACACTACTGTCGAAGTACGCGATGCGGGGAGTGACGAGATTGTGTATTATCGCGATACGAATGGTGAGTGGGAGAGTAAGAAGGGAGAATTGGTTTATTTGGATTTTAAACCAAAGGTGCCGGGACAGGGAAATAATACGGTGGATTGGAGTGTTAGTACTTGTAAATAGGTTTGGGGTGGGATGTGTATGGATGGGTAAATGGGTTGGGAAGGGGATTGGCGTATTAGGTGGTATTGGTGTGTAATAGTACAATATTTAATGCAAAGTTGATGTATTCTTATTGCTGTGACATTCTATGACATGAAATCAGAGATTACTTAAATTGTATTTTGTAAATCAAGATCTTGTTGCAATTCCAATATGTATCCATGAACGCCATTAGGTAAGCCCATTTCAACACACACGGCTCTTATATGCTCTTGCCACAAGATCGCCCGAACAATTAAGGTAGATTAAGGAAGAGCTCCAACAACTTTGGATAATTAGGTGTTCCAAGCCCAGTAACAGGATCCCATCTACAGTACACCATTATGTTAGCAAGCTGCTCACCAGCAATCACTCCCCAAGAAGAGGAAACATACCCAGATACAGCACTAAACCCAGCAGTACCGCAATTAGGATTACTTCCATTGGTGATATCATTCAATACATGAGGATTTGCATAAAGAACTGGATTAATAAATCCTACAGTGGACTTTCCGACAGCGAGTCGTTCCTCGTTGATCTACGATTCGTAAGTATATGTAAGTTGAGCGAAAGGATAGAAAGAGAAATTCTCGTACCAAGTTGATGACGGAAGAGAAAATGGGTGTGCCTAGAAGTCTTTAGCAAGAATAAAAGAAGATGTTGGATCGAAGAAGACATACTCGCACTAGTACCCCCATTCAAAGTGAAGTTTCCTCCGAGGAATGTGGCAATGTTATCTCCATTTGCAGAAACGTCTGGAATACCTCTTCCAGCACGATTGTATACTCCGCCATTAGCCCCTATACTAATGTTGCTACCGGCAGTGGCTTCATAGTATGGATAAGAAGGGTTATGATTCTTGAAATATCTGTAACGGCTGGTCAGAATAGAGTTTTATTATCGCGAAGGGAAAAACTACGATGCTACAGCCTCTTTTTGATACGAGGGGATTTCATAGACATTACTAAATCCTCCCCCAGAAGAGTATGCACTATTGTATGGTTGGCCTTTGAGATCGTTGGCGGCACTTTCGGGCTCGAAAACTGTATGACCAGGGTAAACTTTCGTGGCACCAACTGCTGTGACGTATGGGCAACTATCAAGTGTTAGTTTTAAATTACATGCTGATCATTGAAAAATTCCAAATGTAAACAACTGAAGATACGTACTTGACAGGGAATTGAGGATTAAAAATTGTTGAATCCGAACCCAAACATCCACTTTCTGAAGCATCACCAGGAAATCCACCAACACCGAAATCTCCTGAAGAATATAGGAATGTATGTCCCTGGAGTCCAAGTTTCATGTACCTATCTTAATGTAAGTATCTCATCACTCGATATATGATAAGCCTACATACTCATTGCATTGTCTCTTCTGGTAATATTCAGGAAGATCTATTTCTGCTTCACCATAGGATGTCGAGACTACATTTGTGGGCTTGTAGACACCACACATTAGTTTTCCTTTGTATCCATCATTGGCAGAATCCGGATAGATAGGGTCAAGAACAGGATCATTGCCAGTTTCTCCATAAGCTGAGTATGTGCAGTATGACTGAAAAGATTGTCAGTAACACATTTTAAAGTTGAGAAATAAGTAAACATACTCCATCAATAGCATCGAGAAATACATTGAATGCGCCCACAGTGGGGTTTTCGGTAGAGTAATTAATATCATCCGTTTGATAGAGTACCAGTTTTTGAGGATATAATAAAGGATATGCCAATTCAAAATCTAAAGAACTTTCTCCACCTCCTTCCTCGACAGAGACTGGAGCCACGGCACCATCCACAAAATTGGGGATTGGATGTGTACCCTTGGGAATATATGGAGTGTAATTAGCAAAGAATAAATCCAAGTCTTCTTGATCATAGAAGTCCCCTTCTTCCCAAATACCCATTGCGTTGTTGGGATTCGCTTTGCTGGCAAGAGGTATACGATAGAGGGCTCTGATACATTCTGGGGTAATAACCTCATCACAAGTCGCCAATGAACTCGAGTTGTGATTTGAATAGCCTCCGGATGAACTTTTTGGCCGTCGTAAGGGTTCATGGTCTTTACCTTTACTTCCACCAAGAATGCTACGCTTTGAGACTGATTTCTTCTTCGTGGAGATTAATTTAACACCGGGAGTGATGTAATCCACGTGTGGTTGAACATGAGCTGGAAGGTGGTATCTATGGGATTTTGTTTAGCAGGTTTCACGAGCAGGTTTCAATGCTGATTGCTGTTGTATACGAATCAATGAAAATGGTATCTCACTCATCACATGCAGCAGCTATTTCGTCAGTTGAAGAATGCTCATATGTATAGTACTGAGTATTGAGTAAATCCTCGAGTTCGCTCGTCGTCGCATCGAATGCATACCATCCCTTTGTATCGGAGTGAACAATTCGACTAGCCGCAATTCCTGAGTCGACTAGCCAATTTCGTACAGTATTAATTGTCTCCTCTGAAGGGGCAAACATTTCATGTACCTGCTCGGCTGTCCAATGCTTTCCATAATTTGAGGATTTTGGATGCGAACTTTCAAGTAATTAGCATAATGGAGTGATGAAAGATATAATCCTCATATTCATTTCATCGTGAACTACTTACACATCCATAAGAAAGTCATGTCCCTTCTCGAGGTTACCCTGGGATAAACCAATACGCACAGGAAGTAAAGTCGTGCTCGCAATCCGGTCACGTTTCATCCATTGTGTATGAGGTGTATTTCGCTTCTCATGGGAAACAAATGATGAACGAGTGAAAAGAATTTCAGAGTTCGGAAGAACAGCAGCAATAATTCCAGGAACGGATAATACAATTGAGGCAAAATGATGTAAATGCATTTTGATTGAACGAACGAACAAACGAGCTTGGCAAATATCAGGGGCAAGACCTACAGACAAAAGCTTATGTACTTTTTGAAGCTCTTGTGAAGATATGAGGGGCATTGCCCAAACGATGGACAGGTATTACGAACCCTGCAACACTTGTTGTCAATCCGGAAGGTAACTTGACATACTCAATGCTGGTACCATGCAGTACTTATGTATCCTTCTGAATTGGGAAGTTATCTCAAGTTCCTGACCATCTTGCATCATTGAATCAAACTTTGATTAAACAGATTCGAAATTTCATTCGCTCCTATATGCTATCAATAGATAACGGTATTTTCGTGGTAATTACCAAAAGATTGTTCGAGATTCAGTAGATCATCACCTGGATTGAAGAAACTCATGTTATCGGCGCCATTCAACTGTAATTCCGAGGGTCAAAAGGTTGTGTTCATCTGCCAGCTAATACCCATTTGAATGGCTGTGGATATTTGCTATATACCATCCCAAGCTTGACTGTCGCTCACCGCAGTCCCTCGGACGTTTTCGATGTTTTAATAGCAAGAACTTGGTGCCTGATTTTTGGAGATGGTTTGAAAATATTTGTGACCACAAAACTAGTCAACGTTTGATGAAGCTCAGCAATTAAATGTGAACGGCGATGGCGAGGTTTCCTCGTCATCGTTAAAACGAGTGAGCGATGATGATTAAGCCCCACCATGATGCAATCAAGGTGATGTAAGGGTACGGTATACCTCAATTACTTCCAGCGCAGAATTATATCTAAACTTCCCCCACCATAGCAAAATAGTACTCCGTGAGTAAACATAGGGAGAACAAAAATACAATTATTGCCACTACGACGAGATGAAGCAAAGATTTTCTTCTATCGACGTGAAGGTAAGTCAAATAAAGCTTTAACAGACCTCTTTCGCTTCTATAATACCTTCTAACTTGCTCAGGTCATTGCCCATGAACTTTCAAATGCATTGGTTACTTTGCGCGTTTCCAATATTTACGACTTGTCGTCGAAGATTTTCCTGATCAAATTTGCGAAACCAGACAATAAACAGCAGATCCTCATAGATTCTGGCTTTCGATGTCATCTCACTGATTTCTCTCGAGCGACTGCAGCTGCTCCTAGTGTATTTGTACAAAGATTGAGGAAATACCTAAAGACAAGACGAGTAACGCAGGTTTCTCAAATTGGAACGGATCGCATAATCGAATTTCAATTCAGCGATGGACAATACAGGTTATATCTGGAGTTTTATGCGGGAGGCAATATCATTCTTACGGATAAGGAGTTAAACATCCTAACCTTACTTCGAGTGGTCGACCCGGGAGAGGCTCAAGAAGAATTACGAGTTGGACTCAAATACTCTTTGGACAACCGCCAGAATTATGGAGGAATACCTGATTTAACGAAAGAACGACTTCAAGAAGCTTTACAAAAAGGGGTGGATAAGGGAGAGGATGATTCTGGAAAGAAGAAGAAGAAGCCTGGAGATGCATTACGAAAGGCATTGGCTGTGTCAATCACAGAATTTCCACCGATGCTAGTGGACCATGCAATGCGCATCACAAATTTCAATTCCTCTCTAAAACCGGCCGAAGTTTTGCAGAGTGAAGATCTCTTGGATCATTTGATGAAATCACTTCAAGAAGCTCAACGAGTTGTTCAAGAAATAACTAGTTCCGAAACTGCAAAAGGCTACATTGTAGCGAAGAAGAAGGATCCTCAGACTCCATCAGATGAAAATCAGACAGAGATTCGAAAAGGGTTACTTTATGATGATTTTCATCCATTCAAACCAAAGCAATTCCAGGATGATCCTTCATTGGTCTTTTTAGAGTTCGAAGGATTCAACAAAACTGTTGATGAGTTCTTCTCTTCAATTGAGGGACAAAAACTCGAATCAAAGCTTGAAGAGAGAGAAAAGCAAGCCCAAAAGAAAATTCAGGCGGCACGAAATGAACAGGCCAAACGTTTAGGCGGATTACAAGAGATTCAGGCACTAAATGAACGTAAAGCCGGTGCTTTACAAGCTAATGTTGAGCGGGTTCAAGAAGTAACAGATGCTGTCAATGGCTTAATCGCGCAAGGCATGGATTGGTTTGAAATTGGACGCCTAATTGAAAGGGAACAAAAGTTCAATAATCCGGTAGCTTCGATGATTAAATTGCCCCTAAAATTGGAAGAGAATACAGTAACAATTTTATTGAATGAGGAGGCGTTTGACGAAGATGACGATTCTACTTACGAGACTGACAGTGATGTCTCCGAAAGTGAAGACGAGGATAATACCGCTAAGACCAATAAGAAGAAGGAGAAGGTTGCAGACACCCGGATTCCTATTGATATTGATCTTGCACTGTCACCTTGGGCTAATGCGCGTAATTACTTTGATCAAAAACGTTCAGCAGCATCAAAAGAGGACAAAACCCTGCAATCATCTTCTAAGGCGTTGAAGAGTACTGAAGCGAAAATAGCTCAAGATCTAAAGAAGGGTTTGAAGCAAGAGAAGGCCATCTTACGACCTGTACGAAAACAGATGTGGTTCGAGAAATTCATTTGGTTTATATCTAGTGATGGATATCTAGTACTTGCAGGAAAGGATGCACAACAAAGTGAAATTCTTTATAAGAGATATCTTAAGAAAGGCGATATATATTTGCATGCAGATATACGAGGTGCAGCGTCCGTCATTGTTAGAAACAATCCAAAGACACCGGATGCCCCAATTCCTCCACAAACTCTAAGCCAAGCAGGAACCTTAGTAGTTGTCACATCCAGTGCTTGGGATTCAAAAGCTGGTATGTCTGCTTGGTGGGTGACTGCAGATCAAGTATCAAAATCTGCCCCTACCGGCGAATTTCTTCCCGCTGGTAGCTTCAATACCCATGGGAAGAAGAATTTCTTACCTCCTGCTCAGCTACTCCTTGGCTTCGGAGTTCTTTTCCAAATCAGCGATGAGAGTAAAGCTAGACATGTGAAGCACAGACTTCAAGATGATTCGCCATCGGGCGGCACAAGCACAGATGCTGCTCCGGCAGGTGATTCACTTCTTGATGATGAAGGTTTCGGGGGCGAATTAAATCAATCCGATGAAGATGAACCAAGTCCCGCCAAAGAAGTTGAGGCTGATCATCAAGATGTGGATGATTCGGACGATGAAGATGCCGATTCGAAGCCTAACCCTCTACAGGGTGAAGTAGAACAACCTGATGAAGTCGCCACACAAGAGAAGCTTGAGAACCTTCAAATCGACGATAAGAAGCCCCAGCCATCGGAATCCGAGCCAAAAGTGGAGGAATCAGACGAAGATTCAGTCGAGGAGTCACAATCACAGTCTATCTCCACTGGTAAAAAAGCAACACCCGTTCAAAACCCACCCAAAAAGGGTCCTGCACCAGCTAAGCGAGGCAAAAAAGGAAAGGCTAAGAAAATCGCACAGAAATACAAAGACCAAGATGAAGAAGATCGTATCGCTGCTCAAGAAATCATTGGAGCTGCAGCCGGTCAAGAGAAAGCCGAAGCCGAAGCTAAAGCTAAAGCAGCTCGAGAAGCCGAATTGGCATTTCAAAAAGAACGTCGACGAGCTCAACATCAACGCACGCAGAAAGAAACAGCCGAGCATGAAGAGATGCGCAAATTGATGCTGGAAGATGGTATCGATACTCATGAAGATAATGAGATTGAAACTATGACATCATTAGATTCCTTCGTCGGTCTTCCTTTGCCGGGCGATGAAATTCTCGAGGCGATACCGGTTTGTGCGCCTTGGGCTGCGATGGGAAAATATAAATATAAAGCGAAGATTCAACCGGGTGCGCAGAAGAAGGGTAAAGCGGTGAGAGAAATTCTCGGGAAGTGGATGGCGGCGAGTACGGCGAAGGGAGTGCTCGATGAATCGAGTATGGATGTGGAAAGAATCTGGCCGAGAGAAATGGATCTGATCAAAGGGTGGAAACCGGAGGATACGACGAATGTTGTGCCCGTGGGGAAAGTGCGGGTTATGATGGGAGGGGGCTCCGCGGCCGCGAAGGCAAAGGGGGATAAGGGGAAGAGTAGTGGGGGGAGAGGAGGGAGGGGGAGTAAGAAGAAGTAGAGTGCGTTGGGTAGATAAATATCAGTATCAAGGTGGAAGTTGGAAGGTGGAAAGAATTATATACACATTTTTGTTATCATATTTTTTTTTACTCTCCTAAATCCCCCAAGTTTATCGACCGGGAATAGATTGAGCAAGGACAAAAGAAATTGTAATGGAGCACTGCTGATGAAAATTGGAATTGACAAGTGTAGTAAAAAGTGATGGGTAGATAGATAGACCTTACATATAACATAACATAGCATAGTATAGCGTAGCGAAAATTATCACCTATTTACCTACCTACCTACCTACCTACCTACCTACCTACCTACCTACCTACCTACCTACCTACCTACCTACCTACCTACCTCCCTACCTACCTCCCTACCTACCTACATATCTACATATCTACATATCTACATATCTACATATCTATAGAAAATATCACAAAAGATATACTCACTCACTCACTCACTCACCCACTTCCTCAAACAATCATTGAAGTTGTATTTGAATTTTCATTCTCATTCTCATTTTCATTCATAATGGATTTCCAATATCATAGCTAGCTTTACCCTATTTCACAATTCGTATTTCCTATCTCATAATTTATATCTCCTCATCAATGATCACATTATATCACATCACATTATTCTATAACCTAATCACCCTATGTATATACAATCCACCTCTCAATCATCTAAAAATTCAATCAATCCAGGAATTCAAACTCAAACTCAAATTCAAACTCAAACTCAAATTCAAACTCAAACTCAAATTCAAACTCAAACTCAAAGACAAAAGCAAAAGCAAAACAAAAGATTATCTCATAATATCATATCATATCATATCATATCAAATCAAGCTATCCCAAGCTACATAGGTATCTGTCTATCTATTTATTTATCCACCCACCCATCTATCTTATCATCATCATCATCATAATTACCATCTCCCAAAAAAAAAGACACGCTCCGTTAATGCACACAAGCTCGCACGCTCACTTTCCTACTTCTCCCATCATGATTTTGAGCCTCCTCAGATCCAGCCAGCCAGTAGCAAATCCATACATATCCATAGCCATTAAAAAGTAACCCCATTTATATACTACAAGATTCCACTTTCTTACACACATCTCTCTGCTATCATTATTTGGATAAATGATTCCACCACCCTCCATTCCTATATTTTCCTTTCCGTGCCGATTCATTCCCATTGCCGTAACCCCCTGAAACCAAAATTCTATTCGTTGAGATCGAAGATTCAAATGTCGTGATAACATACCGCTCTGTGAACACTGCCAACGATGATCGCTAATAGTGCTTCACTTCAATCACTTTATCATTTCATCATCTCCCAACCTCAACCCTATCTCTCTCACCAAGTCCACCACTCATCTGTGCATCATCACCAAAAACAGGCCTCTTGTTAGAACCAGGAGGAGCCTGTTCCAACATTCTCGGTCTATCATCTTCATAAGATTCAGAAGTATCCGATTCGCTATAATGTTGACGGCTTCTACCATGATCTTCTCGTTTACGATTACGCCTTTCGCGGGCTTCACGTCTTGCGCGGCGACGCTCACGAGCTGCCTCTTCTTCTCTTTCTTCCCTAGCGGCTGTGAAAGCGGTTAACTATTTGATCATTATTTTGTGCTGGATGAAACATACCTCGAATTTGTTGAGTGGCAGTGGCGTAAGCTTGAATTTCTTCACGACTCAACACTCTAAGCACAATTACGAAATCATCCCGAGCTTCGAATCGTTCTTTTCCAACCTCTAGGGCGGCAGGGTTTACCAATTTTCTGGCAATCTTGGTCCAACGTGCATCAGGAGGGACACCATCCTTTTTGGCATCTTTCAAAGGAGCAACACCCTCACGAATTGGAGAAGGATCCTCTGGAAATTTCTCACGTGGCTGACGTAGAATACCTTTAATGGCAGGCTTCTCAGGCTTCTCTTCAACCTTCTCTCTGGGTGGTGAAACAACTCGTGCTTGTTTGGTTTCACCTGTGGTAGGTGCTGATGATTCACGGCGACCTCGCTCTTCACGGTTAAGTTCGGCTCTCAATTCAGCGACCTCACTCATATCTTTGGTGATAGACTTTCTACCAAGTGGCTTGTTGGATGGTGCTAGTGTAGGTTCCTGGGCAGATTGTTTAGGTGCTAGTACTGGCACAGGCTCTTTATCAGCAGGTGCATCTTGATCGGCCAATGCAGCTTTCAGTGCTTTTAAATCCATAGTATCTCTTGGATTAAATGGTGCAGCCGCGGCTCCAGAAATACGTCTAGGTCTGCGATGGCGGTTGGTTGCTTCATCTGACGTGTCTGAATTATTACCATTGGTAGCACCAGTTGTTGCTGCGTCGCTACGAGGACGATCATCTGGCGATGATAATCTTTCCTTGGGATTTCGACCACTCAAGTCAACAAAATCGTTATCTGGAGAACGTCTGTCTCTGTCATCTCTAGCAACATCACGTGGAGCGGATGGCATTTCTTCTCGGCTTCTTTCTTTCCTCGAATCAGGCATATCATCCTCTTCGCGGCGTCGAGGAGGTAATGGTGGTGTAACTTCACCTCTGTCTCTGTGATGTCTCTCCTTGGGTTCTCTACCGACCAATTCAGTAGAATCTCTCTCGTTGCGATGACTTCTTTCCCTTCTTTCCTTGCGATCTGGTCTATCGGATTCAGAGGAATCCCGGGAGTCAGTGTGACGACGTTCATTTGAAACATCCACCATCTCTTTGTCGCCACGCTCACGTCTCCTGCGTGAATCATCTCCATAATCCTTACGTCTTCTTTCATCATCTCGATCATCACGATCATCAGGCTTCATGGTATTTGCCATAGCTCCAAGACCAAGAGCGGCAGAGGCAATACTAAGTCCCGTTGCAAGCTTCTCATGCGTGCTAGACTTCTTCTCGCGACGATCATCCTCACGTTCATTTCTTGGGGATCTATCGTGTCTATCGGACCTTTCATGTCTCTCCACTCTCTCTGGTCTTTCTGGTCTTTCTGCTCTACTAGCCGGTCTTTCTGCTCTCTCAGCACGACTAGCAGGCCTTTCTTGTCTCTCTGTTCTCTCAGGGCGCAATCCAAAACCACGCTGTTCAACAGAATCATCATATCTCTCCTGTCGGTGATGTGGTTTTCTTTCTCGCATTTCTTCCTCCCTTGGGCTGTAGTATTCATCTCTAGGGACGTGCCTGGTGCTATCTCTATCTTGGTACATAGAAACAGGTCGCCTGGTCGAAGTTCGTCTTTGAGGTCCATCACTCTCATAACCTGCGGGTGGATCCATACGAACTGGGCGTTGAATTGGTTCAATAGGTGTGACATGGGGAACGGGGATTCTGGCGGAAGCTGGTTGAGGGTCCCATGTTTGAATTCTGTCAAAACCACGTGTAGATGGGGGTGGACCGCGCTCTCGGGTATCATAAGATCTTGGAGATTGGACAGCTTCCCCAAATCCAAGAGGGTTGGTCAGGCTAGCACTAGCGGGTCTGGTTCTACTGTCGATACTATCCCTACGCGTATGCCTTGGATGACTGTTGTTCAAATCATACGTAACCAAATCTTTGGGATTTGTATAACCATAACCATCCTCTCCATAATCGTCTGCAACTGTATCTGGATGTCGTACTAGATTGGCTGTGTATACTGGCCCACGAGGTTTGGAAGTAGTAGTAGTTGTTGTAGCATATGATGGAGTAGATGCCGGAGTCGAGTACGATGCAGTGATTGGAGTAGGTATGTATGATGAGGCAGTTGATGGGGTAGGAATATAACCCGGGATGTCTCTGCTACCAGGAATACCAATTCGAAGATGGCTCGGCTCTCTGTGCCCGTGGGAGTCTCTAGAGGATCTGTTCATATCGGCATTATCCAAAGAAGCATATCTGCTGTGGTGATGAGAACTTCGAGATGAAGCTGGAATTGTGTAATATTCTTCCTGACTAGCGCGATATGGATTCTTGATGGATGGACTGGCAGGTCTCACAACGGAAGTATGAACAACCGTTGGATGCTTTGGAATTGATGTGAATACGGTATGTGCATTGGGTCGAGAATCAACCGTGTTGCTGCGAGTGCGGCTAGCAGTACGATGGTCAGGTTTGACCTTGTATGTTGTTGTAGTAATGGGAACATGAGCAGAATTAAAGCTTGAGCTGCTACTTCGAGGGTTTTCGTGTCGAGATAAAGGTACGACATGATGATGGGCGTGTGATCCCGAAGAATGATTATTGTATGACAAATCGACTGGGAGACTTGCTCGGGCAGGATTGTAGGTTGGTGACCTTGGTCGTGTGTGTCTGCTGTATCGGTCACTCATATTGAGTATTTTTTGTATTCAAAGTATTATTGTGGTGTGTAGTTGTTTGACTTTTGAATTATTTGAAGAGTCGATGTATGTAGCGAATGATGAGAGTAAAAAGTGGAGGAATGATGACTCGAACTTCGCCGCAATGTAATTTTGGACTCGATCTCGATATTGTCAGCTTTTTTTTGTGGAAAGTTTTAGACTAGCGAAAATCAGAGAAATCGTTAGCAATCAAGTGATTATCAATGCCGTCGCCTGCCCAGATTTTCACGATATAAGAGTTGTACACAAGGCGGGATTGGTGGGTAACAAACAATAAAATCTTCAATAAAATGTCCGAACTCGAGTATGCAGATACTTGGTACTGTAAGGCTACCAATAATCAAGGTGTAGACGGATAGTTGCAGAAATGGATCTCTGACTGCAGTAAATTTTTGAGATTATGTTTTGCAGATAATTGATTGCGATATTTGAGTGGTATAATGAGAATGAGGTAACAGAGGCAATAGCCCAAGTAGGGAGATATGGGGTAATCGGTCGTGAGATTTAAGTCGAGGGGGGGGTGAGAATGTGGTGTGGCGCTTCTGTTGCCTGTCTGGTGTTTTGAGTTGTTCTGAGAAAGATTAACCCCGCTGGGTGGGTGTACTGTAAGACATATGCGATTGGATTGGAAGAAGATTGGGTCGACGTCGTACACACAAAAATTAATTTTTGCTACGAATGCAGGAATGCAGAAGATGAGAAGATGATAAGCAAGAAAAGAAGGACGACGAGGTTGTGCTGGAAGGGAAAGTCAAAAGGCGAAATGAATGGAGAAGAAAGGGAAGGGGAATATCAAGAGTGTGACTGGATTTGGATTTCCGATTTCCAAGGTTCTGTTCTAAGTTTGCCTTCTTTTTTCCTTTATTGCTTGCTTAGTATTCCTCCTGTTTACTTGAGAGTCAAGAGATATACATGCGATACAATAGGTGAGGAGAAAAAGAAGGCTTTAAAGGAGTTGGGAGGATGTATACATGTATGTATCTTTTTGTTCTTCTGCTTTATCGTCGTCGTCGTCGTAGTTTGGTCGGATAGGATAGGTTTTGTTATATTTTAAGAGAAATAAAAAAAAGTACACGGGGAAATAATGCGACTAGAGTTTTAGCGTTCCAAGATGTGGATTCCTTTGCTATCTCTTCTTTTGTGATATTATATTGGACAGATGGATGAGTAGATAATTATTAGACTAGTGAGCCCAAGTGAGGTCGTATGGATGTATGGATGTATGGACGGATTGGTGTTGTGAAATTTGATGTATGTACCTGGGTCCTCTCTTCTGTTTTCTCCTCTTTGAATGGAGATTATACGGACAGAGTGTACGCACAGATGCATAGATTACAAGAGATTGAGATTCGCTGAACCCTTGACCATGACGTTTTGTACAGACTACACGGGTAGAAAAAAAGAACCGAAAATGGACCCATGTCTTTTGGTATCCATATTCAATTTTATGGTTTGTGGTTTATGGTTGAGTGAAGTGTGAAGTGTGAAGTGTGAAGTGTGAAGTGTGAAGTGTGAAGTGTGAAGTGTGAAGGGTGAAATATGATATGTGATATGTAATGTGTGATGTGAAGTAAAATCAAATAAAAGTGTAGTGAAGTGTAATATGGTAAGGGGAAACATTCAACTGGTATGATGAGTACAAAAATAGGGAACGGTTGATTGTACCTAGTATCTACCCAGTGAGGTTTGAGTTAATTCCCTATTAAAAAAGCCATACTCGAGTTAATTGCTTGTTCAGAAGCGACTTTCTTTTATGAGTGACTCCTCCATCATATAATAATAGAATATATTACCTAGTACCTCTATCATATAAATAATAGAATATATTACCTAGTAAGTATTCTCCTCTCTACCTAGCACCTAGCATTATCTCAAAGCCCTTCCTGTCTCCCACGCCCACTTCATTCAAAATGCACTTCACTCAAATTGGAAAATATACCTCATGTCATATAGCCATATTTGGAACTCCTTCTCGCTTCAGACATCTTCAATCTTCTCCTTCTTCTTCTCCTTCTTCTTCTCCTTCTCCATCTCCTTCTCCATCTCTTTTCTTTCTTAGTGCCAAGTAAAGTTTCCCATTTGATGCATTGCCAAAATAACAGCTTCCTGTCTTTCTTCCCTCAAACTCTATGCATAGGTACCATTCTGATGATCAGGCACAAACAAGCATGGAGATATCAAATAGATAGATTGGTAAAGCTATCACCCATAGCTATAGCGACTTACTTCCCGCCATCAATTATCATTACCGTCCCGTCGCGCTCCAAGGGGTTTGTAATTTCATGCAGGGCTCAGTTCATTGGGCTGCAGAAGATTCTCCACTATTCTGATGCCTTACGAGCCATTGTTGCGGCAGTGTACGCACAGTACTAGGTAGGAATCAATCCAGATATCCTCCGAATTTTGAAACGAACGATACTTACGATTCTCACGTCTTCTTCCTGCCCTGCCAGTATCCTTTCACCGAGTACCTTTACACTGCAGGAACTATTCTTTGCATCTTTTTCCTTTTTGGCTGAGCTTGTTGGTCATCCAATGACATTTTCTTCTTTCATGGCGTGGGGGGAACTAGGACACTCCCGTCTTTTGATCTTGAGACCACTGGTGGACCAATTACAAATATCGCCTATAGCCGTCTCAAAGTGTGGTTGAGGCATGTTTTTCACGTTTTTGACCCTTATTTTATTTTATTTTATTTTATTTTATTTTATTT